>JAVQKG010053004.1:0-10922 GCA_036025885.1 Hypseleotris bucephala
TGGTTTGGTTTTTTTTACAAAATTTGAACCAAGTGAAACTAAAAATATGCTTTCTGAGGACTTCCTGGAAGATGAAATTTACAGGGGAAAAAAATTAAAAGGTAAAAAATATAGTAATAATAAAAAAAATATATATAATAATATTTTTATTCAATTTCGGCCTAATTACTGCTCTGTGTTGTAAAATCTTTTCTCCAAACAAATGGCATGTTTTTGAATCTATATACTCCAGATGACTAATTTAGATGATGATTATTTCAAAAACCAGCACTAGCACACAATAGAGGAACAATAAAAATACAAGCATATTTACAGGTGGCCACATAGTGCAAACACAAAATCTAAAACTTGAGGAGCTATTACTGACTACAGGTTGTAACACAATCAAGATACCACAAACATGTTACATACAACAGATGTTTTATACTAGAGTGTCCCCAGTTCAAGATTATGTCTGGACATTATGTACACAATCTCAATCTATCAATACAATTTTAAGCAGAAGAGTGAGAACGGCAACTGTATTTCACCAAAACTTTCTGAAAACGAAAAGGATTGATATTAGCAACACAGACGTTTTTTTTTATATGTATTCAGTATCACAATAAATAAATACATAAATAAAATACACTTGTGATGTATCTGCATTTCTATATTTCCTCATACCTTCTATTCTTTACTATTGCACCTTGCTGGAGGTCAAAACTTTCTTTAGGTCTTTGTCTTGTCCAGTGAAAGTAAACTCAGATCAGCCTGTGTTTTGATAACGATCGGTTTGACCAAAAATACCTTGTAATATAATAATCTAATACTCGAAAACTTTTTTAAAGCAATCTAGTTCCAATCTTTTCTTGTCCTTCTGTTCGCTTTCTCTTTTTCTTCTTTTCTCAACTACCATCTCTCTGTCAGGCTCCACTTGACTTTGGCGTCCCATTACAGGCGTGACCCTCAGTCCATTTACGACCTGTAATCCGCAAATCCACCGTTTCAATCTCTCCAGACTAACAGAGAAATCGGCCTTCTCTCGTTAATGTTGGCTTTCCCTGTTACGAGCAAATTACAAGTATTACCAAGACTTTCTGTACTTTGCGGCTGCAGGAGAAGAAACCGTACCACTCTTAATGCGGTTGGTAGTTGCAGTAGGACTGTCATTAAGTCCAATTTAGATTTCTCCTTTCTATTTTCTGACAGAGAATCGACGTCGGGCGCATGAGAGGACCTTTTTTGTAAAGTCAGACCCCAGATGACTACATAATTGTAATGGGAGCTAGGTTGTTATAGAAGAATATAAAGGAGAGAGAGAACTGGCATAGATGTATTAAGTGGCACAACATTTGAAGATGTGACATTGGAGCTCATTGTTTCCACATTTTTTGATTTGCTCTGTGCTTCTCTCGCTGCCGACATGGGATTATTATAGGTTTTTGTGACTCTTTGTTGGCAAGACATTTAGGGTTGAACGGCGTAGGT
The DNA here is from genome assembly GCA_036025885.1 of Hypseleotris bucephala. NCBI lineage: Eukaryota > Metazoa > Chordata > Actinopteri > Gobiiformes > Eleotridae > Hypseleotris > Hypseleotris bucephala. The sequence goes on from JAVQKG010053004.1 coordinate 1,471, forward strand.
GTCAGAGACTAAACGATTGAGACTTGTCTACTAAAGGTTATATTTTTCTTTCACTTTGACTTTTTATATTAACCTAGTAGTTCTCAACTGGAATGATGTTTTAATTGGAACCCACTATTTTAGTACAACATACAGTAATATTGGCAGCAAAGCATACCTGTAGTGTTTATATTGTCATTGTGTTCTTGAGCAAGAGACTTCAGTTAGTCAGTTGGGAAGTGGCGCAGTGGTTAAGCCCTGCAACCAGAGGGTAGCTGGTTCGAATCTCTGGCCGATCGTTTGCTGTTGTTGTGTTACCGGGCAAGACGCTGAACCCTCATGTGTCATGTATGGTGGTGGTCGAAGGGACTATTGGCATAAACTAGCAGGCACGCCTTTTTGCTTGTTGAGAAAACTGATGCATTATTATTATTCATTATTCATTTATATTTCTCGCTCTTTGTACCATTAAAGGCATCCCACATAACTTTTGTCCACTAGTTGGATATAATGACCAATGTTCTAGATAATTCAACATCTACTTTACTTTCGACCTTCCCTTGGCAACTACTCCAACATCAAATCAGTTTTTGAGTGGTGGGGCAGCCCACAAACTCTATCTAGCTTTAAAAAGGGTTATAGATGTTTTAAACTGTAACTACTGGCCATTGTCTCCTAATTTAACATACATTTATGTTTCTGAGTAACATTGAAATGTCCTTGTGTAAATCTTTCACAGTAGTGTGGCTGGAGTCACCACAGGGACACAGTAAATACCATGCTGCTGGATGTGATGTCTAAAGTTGTGCAGAACAAAGCTGTCATAATGAGGATAAGATGTTGTTCCCTTCAGAAGCATGCCTTTGATGTAAACAGAGGAGTTGACATAATGAGGTAGTGTACAGTCAGAAAATATGCAATAGGATTTTTCAGTGCCGTCAGAGTAGGGGTGGGCTATATGGTGAAAATATAATACATTTTTAAAAGATTTTTATTTGAAACTAAATCATGATTTGGATTTTACCACAATTTTAGTTAACTTTGAAGTTTTTTTGCCATACTTAGAAGACTACTGCTACATATAACCATTTTTACTACAGATTCATTGCACATTCAATGCAATGATCTTCATAATACTCAGTATTATTCATTTTCCTTTTTTAGTCATTTGAACACTGGCACTGTTAAAATGACAGTGAAGAGCAGAGCATAAATGAATGTGCTGTATCACTATTTAATCTTCCCTGATTAGCTCTTTCTTCAGAACTTCATATCGCGATTTGATTTTTGATTATCATACTGCTCACCCCTACACCATAGGTTTTATATTGTTTCTTATTCGGGCCGTAAAACCTCACTTTCTGTTTTTGTCTGAGCCTAATGTATATTTATTTTAGAACTGATCACAATGGCATGACTAAAAGAACTGGGGATAATATGGCATTCTCACAACATAAGAAAAAGGACATTGTTTGCTGTCGAGGGAAGAGGTGTACCATTTTTAAAGAATTTGAATCATAATAACTCATACTTAAAAATGCAAAGCTTAAAAATGATTAGAATAAGAGATCATGTTTTAATAATAATCCACTGCCAAAAAAAGTCAACTATGGATTTAACTAAGCAAACAGTTAAGAGCCTCCCGTAGTTTCTCAAGTCTAGGTTCTGCAAAATTGTATGTGTCCAATAAATTAATATTATCAGCAGACTACCTCAATATACTAAATGACCAGATTATTCTATCAACAGATATTTATTCCTGATTGCACGGGAATATTCCAAGATGTCAATGCCAGGATTTGTTGGGAACAAGAAGGAGAGACATCATTTCCCACATCGATTGGCCACTACAGAGTCCAGACCTTAACCCCACTGAGATTTTTTGGGATATGGAGAAGACTTTGGGCAGTGGTCCGACTCTCCCATCATCCATACAAAAACTTGGAGAAAAACTGGACGGGAATAAATCTTGTGACATTGCAGAAGCTTATCAAAACAATACCACCGCAAATGTGTGCTGTAATGAAAGCCGGTTTGGGGGGCACTTTTTTTGGCCAAGCAGTGTATATAATGTATTAAAATCTACCATTTCCCTTACTTTGCTTTACTACATAAACTATTTTTGTCTCAGTTACATAACCTATTAAGACCATTTTCAAGGTGTTCTTAGGCCAAAAGTTACCAAACGCTACCCATTAAAAGCAGTGGAAATTAATCAATAAAAAACTTTACAACATAAAAAACTAATGACTGACTGCAAGAATATACCTGGACACCAAACAGTCTCCACGCAGACAACCTATATTCTCCTTTTAGACTGTAATGCCCAGAACGTAAGCCTCAAAAGTTCAGACTCGCCTGTGCTTTGATCTGTATGGACTTATTCACTGGAATGGATTGAGTATTTCATCAGACTGAGCTCAGAATAAAAGGCTCCTCTTTTACAGCCGGGCAGACCAGCATCATCCGCTGCAAACATTATCGATTTTCAGGGGACTTTTGTTTTTATATTTTTACCTCTATCTGTCAAAAATGAAACCTTTGATCAATGAGAAGAAAAGTGCAAGACCACACTTTGTCACCGATTTCTGTGCACACTTCAGGTCGTTAACCTTTTAAAAAAATCTAAGCCTTAAAATGTTAGATGATCCCAAAGTCGTATTTTTTACCAGATTTTTTAAGATGTGATAAAAACAGCCTTTTGCAATTTTACATTCACCAGTTTTAAAAATGTATTTATTAATTTTATTCTTTTTTTATTCTGTTGGCCAGACTGGAGGCTAGCCCAGTAACACTCACTGGCCAGTTAGCTGCAAGATAAACAGCATTTACTGAGGGGCAAGCAAATTCAAAGCCCCTAACCTACAGATAAATCTTTTGAAACAAATAAATGAATTGCTTTTATTTTTTACACTTTTTTTTTACCCAGAATCCATCTCACTTTCCCAGATATCTCCATCCACCCTACACTTTCTGAAACAACCAAACTAATTCAATGACTTTAGATTCATGCCTGAGGCTAGATATTGCTCCCTTTTCTGAAATGCATTTAAGACAGGAAGTGAAAGCAGCAGGACAAGGTTATCAAAGTTTCCCGGTGTCCAAAAGCACATTGGGTCATTTTTATATCGTCTTCATTTCTAAAATAAATTTAAAAAATCCCAATGTGATTTCTACTGTTTCTGTCCGTATCTTTTCCCTTTATATCGTTCCTTTTATCACATTACAGTATATTTGGTGAAATTTAGAGAAGGCCACACAATGACTAGAAGCTAAATGTTGTTACACGAGCATTTTATCTTCAGAGGTGTGTTGTAGGGAGCTTTTTTTATTTTCAGAAAACACATAATGCAGTAAAGAGCCCATGAACTCTGCACGTCGTTCATCTGCATACGACATGAGTAATTTGAAAGATCGAAGTACACCCATGACTGCTTTTAGAAGACATACTGTTTAACTGCATTTTCTACTTGATATAGAGCAATCCAGGTGGTCAAGACACTTGACCCTGTGAATGCCTCAAGGGCCATTTAGACAACAATGCTTAACTGAAAACAACAGAAGTTTTAACATTTTGTGACTTTCTAGAGTGGTGCTGATCAAATCTAATACATAAAATCAGATCTCACAGTTACTTGCCTCAATAATTGAAGCATTAACACAGTTTGCGTTCACCGGTCACCCAACGGCAGACCAAACCACCTCTCCAGTGTATCTGAAAACATTGCATCCAAAGGGGGCCTCAGTGTAATGGACATGTTGTGTTTGGTGGAGGTTAGAGATCCTTTTTGCTGGTATGGCTGCCAGGTCTGCCTCATGAATGAATAATGGACTCACTTCTAATGTGCATTTAATTATAATACAAAAACATTCTCTTTCATTTTCTGTAAAATTGATTTCACTTTAGCTTTTGGTGCTTTTTAACAGGGAAAATACAGTAGCAACAGGCTAAATCCAGATCACAAAATCCCCTAAAAATTCTTCAGGAGATTCATCTTATTTTCAGATTATCTCCAATGATTCTTCTTTCTTACACAATGACTCATTTATACCATCTATACTGAAAGCCATGTATTATCTGAAAGTTAGGGTCCTGTAGTGGTGCAGATTACTACAGTGATGTGTGATGCGTTGGCCGTTTCCCACCATTAAAAAAGATATTATGTACTTTGACCTGCTGTCTCGTCCACTGACCTAATCTTTCTTGTTCTCACGCCCAGAAAACCAGACTGACCAGGATCCGAATAGCCAAGTCGGGCAGCGCCAACGCCTTCCTCTTGAGCAAACGCCACGGGCTGCTCAACGAACTGCTGGAGCTGACGGTGAGTGGACCCCAGACCCCACCATACACTACAATACAATACCCCAATACATTACACTAATGGTGAAGTAGGCGGGCAGATGATGTCACGATTTACATGATGGCCGCTCATTAAAACTGCAATAACAAACAAGGTGGGATAAATACATTGATTACATGTTAGATTATAGTTTGACCAGATATCCGGTTTGTTTTACAATGCAAAGGTTTCCTGTACATTCTCATAGGGGTTAAACAGAAGTTATGAAAAGTCAGTAAGCTAACTATTAAAAAGGGGGTTACAGATTCCCTTTGTCAAAAAAGAGAGTGGTTCTGACTGGGTAGCTTAAGAGTTGTAATATTACTTAAGAATTTCTTGTAAAAATGCTATTATGTTTTATGCTACTAGTTTTCTGTATTTCTGAAACCCATTCATTCACTACTGAAAATTACTTCAGACCAAGGTACCAACACTTGCGTATAAGGCCGGAGAAAGCCTACATACTCATAAAAGTGGAAAGGCAAAACAAAATGAGGCAAATTATGAGGCACCAGAGAACATTAAATCCAACTCCACACCACGGCCCGTCAAAAAGACATACTTTATGACAGTACCAAGGTGTTTTTGGTTCATGCTGAAATAGTCTTTTGATGCTTGTTAAAGAGAGAGAAACTAATGGACTTACACACAAGTCTTAAGTTGTGCATTTAATGAAATGACATGAAAATAGTTTACATTGGGTTGTTGGACAAACTTGATTACATTGTGTTTTATATTGTTGTCTTGTAAATAATTAAATGTAAATAAATGAAATGTCTATGTAAAAACCTTGACTCAATATGAAACATTGTTATGTGTAAACATTTCAACTTTCTGGACTGGAAACATGTAGGTTTTTATGGTGCAAATGTATCTTCAAAAGTGTTAAGTGGTTTATTATGCTGTATTCTCACTTTATATGTGCAGCATGTGTGGTCTGTATTTTTAGCCACGGCTAAAATACTACCTTCATTTTTGAGGGAGCATGGCTGCTGATGTTTAGAAGTCAAGTTGTTTATCAGTGGGCTGCATTCTGATGAACAGATGTCTTTCATAGAGTCGAGTGGTGTGTAAAAAGTTGAATAGTATTATTAGTGTGTAATAGCTCAAGTAACTACAGTAAGTAGTATAGTTTTGGTGTAATTGAAATAAAAACTGCTTGTCTTGAGTCTTTTCACAGACTAACTATATAAACAGTATTTTTTATATATCTATTATCTCTTTTGAATCCTGACAGATGCTTACTACAATCCATGCGTACTTAATCGGGTCCACTGTGGGTCCTCAGTGCTGTAAGTGGTTAGAATGATCATAAATACTATTTATGAGAGACCCACCATCGCACTGTCAGATGAGTCCTGCTGCTTAATCATTGGTGTCAGTCAACAGCACGGTGTGGCCCTGTCCAGGGAATGAATAGGGATAAATCACAAAATTACTAGTTTAGCCACACCCTGGAGTTAGATTAGATGCTCTTTGATGCTTTTAGGTTTATTTACATTTATATGCTTTGCACAAGAACAGTTTTCAAACTTTTCACACCCTTATGTTCTTGTTTGAAATACAGTAGCCTACACTGACCAACCTTGTCAGTATGGTAATAATATTGACAGTTTTTACAATTGATCATTTTTGCCAGTAGTCTTCCAAAACATTTTGGATATGCTTTTTCCAGTCAGTGAGCACAAAAACACAATAGGCCTTCAGGAGTTACCTGGGAAGAAATTAGGCTTCAGTTGTAATGCTGTAGCATTTTTCATTGGAAAGTTGCATCTATGATGACCAATCATTGTCAAGATCACGTCCAATTGACCAAACCAATGCAAAATGGTGCAAAATGATGCCTTCAATAGTTGTGATTCTGTCACACCAAATGCCACAATTGTTTGCCTTTTCATCAAAGCATCCATTATATTGTTTCTCATCAATATAATAATACCTTACAATGGACAGTATTGGCATTTTGGTTACATCCATAATGTCTTATTCTGTTGCAGGACAATGTCTTCTCGATTGAACATTGATTGTAAATTTGCTGGTACAGATGCCACGTCTAGAAAAGCGATCATTTAATCTTTACTCTCCCTTGTTTTTTATTTCTTGAGCCATCAGTTTGTGTTCCTGTGAGGTTGCATGTTTCCTGGCAGTTAGATTCATGATAGCGAGGTCAGATGGGCAGTTGCTAATAACATTCTTTTTCTCTTTCAAATCCCACTTCACACATTTCTGTCTTTGGATAAAACATGTTTTTGACAGTGTTTTTTCCCCACTACTGTGAGCAGGGAGCGGCAGAAGTCTTCTCCTGCCCACGCCGCCGCTTTTTGTTCTTGTGTCTCAAATGTGAATGAGGGTCCTTGGGCGGAATCGCACTCCCACCCAAATCCTTAGAGAAACAGTGCATTCTGTGGGGAAATAATTAATGTTTGTTTTTCCCTTTTCCATTTGGCAATTGTGATTACTCAGAGACTAAGCTATATTGGTGCCGGAGCTTTGAAACCAAGTCCCGTTTGGAGAAATACCAACAACTGCTTTCCATAGAACTTTGTTTTTTCCACAGTTTTCTAATGTTTTGTCCCGACACAATATTGAGCTGTTTGAAGCATCCAGTAGAGCTCTGTGGTTCCTTCATTGTGTACAGAAAACGATGTAATGATTGTGCCAGATCTGAAAGCATTAGCAGTAATGATAATAGCATGTTTCTCAATAATAAAAAAGATATTATTAACACACATTAGTCCAGAGTCCACCCAGAGTTCAGTTCAAGTCAGCTGTTTAAACTAGTGGTTCCTAAATTATGGGTCGGGACCAAAAAGAGGGACACAGTGAGGTTCAATATAAAGTTCCATTGCTGCAATTTTTTTAATTATTTCAATTAGGGGTGGCAGATATGGTGATAAAAGATCAAATCGTGATATGAAGTTATGGCAAACTGCCAAACTGGGAAGATCGTTGAATTGTGAAACAGTGCACTCATTTATGCTTTTTTCTTCATTTTTACTATAATAATGCCAGTGTTTATGTTAATTAAATTATTCATATCAAGTGATGTGTTGGGAATCCTTAATTTAAGCTGTATAATAGTCCTGAAAGGTCCACAAACTGTTACTTTTAAGTGTCAAATGTATCAGATTTTTTTTAAATGTCATAGTATGCAGCCTATAGCAGTGGCTCTTTCTAGGAGTAAGGAGTCTTGTGCCGTTCAAGTCTCTGAAAGAGGAGTTGAATTATTCCTGGCTTAGACCTGACAAGTTTGGATTTAGGCCTTGTTTATAGGCCTACACCTGTTTAATCCCTGATAAAATATAGTTTAGGCCTGGTTGAATCCTAATTAAATACCGGCCAAGTCTTAGTCTAGATCTTGTTTTGTCCTTGTAATCCAACCTGGTTAAAATTCAGTTATGTTTAGCCGTGGTTTAGTCTCATTTAAAGGCAAAACTTAGAAGCTAAAACAAAATTATTCTTGACAATGCAGATATTTTGGGAAATGGTCATTATTATGTCTGCAAATATTTAATTTGTTATTCCTGTTTCTGTGACAGGGGACAGAGGAGGATGAGCAGAAGCTGATGAGGTCTGTGTCTCTGTTAGAAAGCCAACACCACCACCTGCTGCACTGTCTGGAGAAAACCACTGTGAGTATACGCCAACACACTGAAGCTATAATCCGACCTACCACAAACTGTTGACAGAAATTCCTATCTATCATCACATGTAATAAAATAACACTTATCAGGTACTATTTTAGTATCTTTTGATTAAAAACGCATCTTTCTCAAAGTCTGTGTTTTAGGGATGCACCGATATGAAAATTCTAGGCAGATGCCAATACATTTCGGACAATATTGATTCAGATAATGTTTTGTAAACATGTTTTTGGTAGGCTGTTTCATAATGCAATTCCTTTTATTTATTGCAATTTGTTTATTAATGACAAAATGTACTGAAAAAGGTAAGACTTTTTTGAGTTCTGACACTTAAAAAAGTCTTACTTTTTTGTTGCCTTTTTGCTTTCTTTCTCAGGCTGTTAACTTGATGAACATAGGCTACATATACCCTGACGTATGGAGTGAAGAAAAAAAAGTAAACATTTTTGTTTTAAGTTTATAAATATTAGAAAACTGTAGTTTTCCCTTTTGCACAACAGGTTAATATAGGCATACCAATATTAAGCTGATGTATCGGTGCATCCCTACTTTGCTTGCATCAGCTAATTTTTTTGTCTTAATTTTGCCTTGAAAGTAACATTAGTTTTGTTGGTCATGTCAATACAATGCTAACAGACTGCAAGACAAAGGTAATACCAGTGGCATATTGTTCTTCCTCGTTTAGGCTCATGAGTTTGTGGATGAGCAGATGTATGAACAGAACTGTTTGGAGACAGCGCTGCAGAGTTTCCCTTCGAGGAGTCCGTCTGTATGCAGTCAAGAGAGTGGTGTGACCTCATGCTGTGGTCGCAGGAGGAAGAACAACCCTCTGCCCAACACCAGTGCATCTATGGCCCCCATCACCCCCAGAGCCCCCCTACAGGAGCTGAGTGCACTACATATACAGCGCAGTGAACTCACAGTGCACACAGCCAGGTAACACCCAGGACCAGTGCCTTATAAAACTAAAGAAATTAACTATAACAACAAAGCTGTTATACTAGATTTTATACAGTATGTCTGACAATGATCACACTAAACATTAAAGGGGAACAATAAAACTTTATCTCAATAAACTGCTTCAAAGTCTGTAAGTTTCTAAAAAAAAAAAGAAAATTAAGAACAAACACGTTCTGTGATGATATTTAGCTCCTCTCTACAGCAACATCAGATCAAAATGTGGGATCTCACTTTGACCAATAGTAGTCAAGTTTTACTTTAGTCCTCTACAGACTACAGACCACAGACCACCTATTTTGTATCATACAGCAGGGTTAGAGGGTCCAATTTTTGGCATTTTCTTTTCATTTTCTTATTTTAGGAAACTTACATCTGCATCTTTATCTCAGTAAATGGGCTTCAAATAGGGTGACGTCCCGAAATCAAAGCACTTGTCCCGAATCCCGAATTTTGGCCAAACTGTCCCGAAAATTACAGCAGCTCACATAGTCAACAATATTATTGTTATGCTGCTTTAGCCTATTCTCAA
>JAVQKG010053041.1:0-13570 GCA_036025885.1 Hypseleotris bucephala
ACAATTTATCACCCTCCACCATGAACACGCCCAAACAATATGATGCCAGTTACCTCAATAGCGCCACCTAGGGACTGACTGAAGAATGCAGTTTTAGGGAAATGTACAAAAATTTGGCAAAAGCATCCTTCACAAACATCCAGGGCAGCAGTGACACAGAGGGTAAGCATTCGCTTGGGCAAGACACTAAACCCGCATTGCTCATTAATGAATGTGGAAGATGGTTGTATGTGATTGATGTTCGGAGGGGCGTAGACGTAAGGGGCGTTCCGCCGATATACATTTGCTGTCGTGTACGACAGCGTGAGTCTAGTTCTTCAGCTAGGTACATTATGACCAAGATCGTGGTTCAACATTTTGGAAATGGGTCTCCTGGCTCCTAACACTGACAGATTGCTAGAGTGCTAGCAATCGGGTCAAATACAGAAGATGCATGGGTCAAATAAAGAGGATGCTTTTTATACATCACTACAGTGTACCTAAATGGAAGTCTAAACAAACTTTACAAACTAAACTAGGATATAACCATGGAGCACTAAACCTGACAAATGGACCAAATCAGTTTTAAATGAAGATAAAGCAGGGCTAAATAATGCTTAAACAAGTCTAAACTAAATCACTGTATCATTGTATCATTTTCTCACATCACCTTGAAAAACTCTTTTTGTACTTCAGTATTTCTGCTATTTTGTGTCTGGCTTTTCATATAAATCTATCTTTTCTGAGGCACACAGCTATCCAGGTATTAGCAAAGGGTTTTTTGGCAAGAGCTGCTTTTGTGAATAACAGAGATATGATAAAAGCACTGAGTAAAGAGAATACACAAACAGATGCAAATTCCCTTCCATTGTTCAAAGTCCCTTATTGCACATTGGGATTTTAAATTATTTACTTTCTCAGCAGGTTTGGAAACACTTTACTTGTCTACATGAAGTTCTTAGAAGCCTAATAACTTTAATTCTAGATAATTTCCCAGTTGTTCTGTATTCCCATCACACCACAGTTTCTCTCCTCTGTTGTCTTAAGATTCAAGAAAGCATTCCCTGGGAAGAATTCAAAGTCATATCTCCCTGCCTATACACAACACAAAATACAATACAGAATTTCAAAGAAAAAGCAATTCCTTTGAGAAGTAGCGTAGCGTGTCTCACTATGGGAGAGGCTGTACAGTGAAGTAGTGCAGTTCTGGCTGACTGAGTTTACATGCCACTTTATTTGCTGAGACCATATAACAACCATAAATAGACATGTATGGTCAGAAACAATGGAACATGCTATACTGAGTTTGAGGTTAAACTGTATGGAGGAAAGCTTATATTTATATATGGAATAAAGTGGCTGTAACATGAAGCCATTTAAGTTCATCTATCTCATGGTCAGAAATAGTATGGAAAATGCACATTTGCAATCTACATACTTTGACCTCTTTATTAGGTAGACCTGCTTGTGAACTTAAATGGCTAATTATTTAAGAGTTACGTTGCTCCAAGACCAATGGAGCCATGAAGGTATGTTCAAACCTGCTAAAGTTCAACCAACAATTCAAGTTAGTTTGATTGTGATTCTTGGTGGCAGGGGGACTACTGAATCGGATTTTTAGTAGTGAATGCATTTTATTACTTTCAGGGTTAAACAGTTCAGTCAATGTAATCCATACAACTCCGGACATGTTTTCTTACATAACAAGCAACTATGGATTCTCACACGTTCTATAAAAAGATAAGGGCAAACATTCACGGTCAGTTCGAATTGAGGTTGGAGACTATGATATGACACAGTGTTTCAGTAATGTTGTGTGTTACTTTCTTTTGCTTTAATTGGCTGTCTTTATGTCCTCTGTTACACTACAGACAAAGTCAGGGTCAGGGCGCAGGAGTCGTTGGCACCATGCCTGTCACTCCGGCTCATGTCTAGCGAACAGCAGGCCCAAGCAGACCCAGCTCAAGTCACTCTCTATTACAGTGACTACACTTGCTTCATATTTCCCTCTAACGCTTACACGCTGAGAGTCTGGGAGATCAGTTCAATCAGCTGTGTACACATTGTGGGACTAGAGAGGCCTGCTGCTATATGATATAATGTCACTTGGACTATAGGAAGCAGTAGACTACATTATTGTATATTCAGAAATTTAATTCACATGTAAAATTTTAAATACTACTACTAATACTACTTTTTCCTGTTTAGTCATCTCTAACAAGTAGAGCCATTTGTCATGTTACTGTGCAATAAAATGTGAGTAATAAATAGGTCTACCATTTAATTTCCTACTACTCCTAGATAAACTAGATTTACATGGAAATCTGTCAACATTAGCATTAATATATAATTTATAAAATATATACCTTGGGGTAAAACTAGCAAACGTTGTCCTGCATAATAAACTTCTTATAATTTCTTGTAATCTATTGCAGATATTAGACTTGACAGCCCTTGCGTCTCTCCCTGTTGAGTCTATAGCAGCAGTGCAGTGTACCCCATGTGTAAAGCAGGTGGACAGGGGCAGGGGGCACAAGCTCAGCCCACAAGGCCCAATCCATCACACGCTGACAGCAGCCATTAGAGCACAGAGGAGCATCTGTGGACCCCCAGGTGAAGATGTATGTGTGATTTCCCCTTTAGCTCCTCCAACACACACATACACTACAGTATGTATAGATGGATGTCACATTACGTATGCAGCTCACAAAGTCACAGCATGTAATAACACACTTTACATATGTCTAGAAGGACCTCATCTCTTTGAGTTCAGCCCGATATGACCTCACCATCTCCACACACCTGAGCCCTCTGCACAGGTAAACCATGTCAGCTCACTCATCAGCTACAGACATACTACACACACGCTCCGAGCACTGACCTCACACGGACTACACAAGTGTCAACAGAATTCAGACATATGAAAGGATGGAGTGTAAGCCTGATATCTACTAGCAGCCAGCTGGGTCTAATCCCAGATTCAGGTTTTTGAGAAGATATGAGCCTTTATGTGTATTCTGACAGCAGTGAGAGATGTGTAGCACTGGTATGGCATCACCGAGAGAAATCCCTTTTATCCAGTTTACACTTTCCGAGCATCAGATTTCTGTATTGTGTTGAGGGCTGTTCGCTTGTAAAGAATAGCATTGCCTCCAGGTTGGATTATTCTACTGTGGAGTATGTTGAGAATCATTCTTATCATTCTTATAATCTACATTTGTTTTATTTTGGATGTTTGACTTCTGAGGTCCAAAGTCATGCTGTTTTTCCATCACTTCATGGGTAGCCAGCCCTTACTTTATATTGCCACAGTAAAACAACAGGCCCATAGGAAAAAGAATAATTACATTAGCTTTATGCACATGTTAAAACATTCCTTCCTCTTTTATATTAGGCTATAATTGTGCTCTGTTATCTGTCATGAAAACGAGCCTATTAACCTCCTATCACACAGGAAACACTCGTATAAACCTTTTTTCCACATTAAATGCGGTCACACCACACAGACTTCACATAATGTATTTGAACGCTGTAAATGCCTTTGCTGTAAGGAGCTTATACATAATAACACATGAACATAATTTATGCTCCAATCAAGCACAAAAGCAACTGAATAGTATCTGCACTGTAAAGGTCAGCTTGAGTAAACAATTTAATGACAGCTTTTTCCCACTTCTGAATACTAGTGCATGTCTTAGAAACAGAAAAGACTAATTAGAGCACATTGTAAGCTGCAGATTTACTCTGGCAACACTTATCGACAGTGTTCTACAGTAAACATGCACTAATGACTGGAGGGGGTCTGATTGTGAATAGGGCAAATAGGAGATAGTTGTTTCGAAAACACAAAATGCTGCAAAAGTAAAACGATTTTTAAAGGTCTGATACATTTTGACTGACAGATGACTGAAGTCAGTGTTTTGTCCTTGAAGTTTACTTCAATATATGCAAAATAATTAAAATTGTTGCCTCTGGTTCTGAAAATATGTCATCAGAATGAAAAAGAAAAGTGATTTAAATTACTTTGAACATTGCATAGTTGGCAAAATTCTATGTTGATGCCAGAGGTGATAAGCTGGTTTGCCATGATAGAAAGGCAGTAGAGAAGGCTAGAAATGCAGCAAAATCTTAATTATGGGCATTTTAATGTTTTTTTTTATTAGAACAGTGCCTAAGCTAAAGTCATACAGTTATCTTTATTTCTTAATCATTTTTTACTTTAAACTGATCAGTTATGGGAATTGCTTTTTAACAGTGGCAGAAATTGTGAGAAATATTGGTCAGTATAATTCAGTTGGACAAACTGGATAAGTAAGTCAGCGCTTCTCCTGAGCTGCAAGTTATACTACTCTGTGGGATTTTTTGGACCAGCAAAGTCTATTTCTGAATGGACATTTTTACCGGGACCCTCTAAATCTATTTGTGTCTAATAGGTAAACAGCAAACGCACATAACATCTGTGTTCCCACTGTCTGCCTAAGTGCATCTTAAAGCCCTGATGAAATGAGCTATGAACTTGAGCGTATAGTGAATTACCATGAATTGGCCAGGAGCCTCGCACGCCTCCAACCTTAGGACCGCACACAGAAGCCTTAATGACAAAGCAGGAGATTTGCAGCCGATATAAAATTGCAATGTAATTGACTGAGAGCCACTATCAGATAAGCACTGCCCGTTTCACTACTTCCAACTTTAAATGTCAAATGACTAGAGCTGAGAGCGGTGATAAAAGGCCGGCCCGCTGCGGTCCATCAGTCACGGAAAATGCTGGGCCCTTTAGTAGATTTATGTAGTCATACCAGGACAACTGCAACACTTTGATATTACCTTTTTCATGCTTTAGTTCCATTATAACATGGTATTTTGGTTCATTTTAAGGAGATTTTAGCACCGACATACTTTAGATCTCAAGTAAGGCTGCACAATATTAGAAAATATGTGATAACTAATGTATTTGTTTGGGTATTAGATTTGGCTTTGTGACTTTTAACTATTTATGAATGAAATATAGGCTCAATCATAAAACCATGGATATACTTGTAGCTAAACCAGCACCAAATCAAGACTTAACTGAGAAATGAAGCAACATCAAATCAGACGCAGACATGTCAACATTTGTAATAATAATACATTTGCTATAGTTTAATCTTAATCTCAAGCTCAGAATCAGAGGTATATTTATTTTTCACAATGATTTTCACCTTGTACACAACTGCATGTTTACTCAGTCGAAGCCTTGGTGCACCCGAAGGAATAACTGTGGTTGCTTCTAATCAGTCAAAGGGACTACTGCTTTCCACAGAGATTTGAGTAAGACAAACGATGGTGCAGGCTGCTTTTAGAGGGGAGCAGACCAGTCACAATAGTCGTATATAATCAAAAGTAAGCTTCATTACATACAAGTCAAACACAAGTGAAGTGACTGTGACAGAGCCAGGTCAAACTGTTGTTTTAGGTTTCCTCTGGTGGGACATAATAACATGCTTTCATAGCTGCAATTGTCTGCTCCAAGTTCAACGTCACAATGTATGGTTGTCCCAACTTCCCAAAACTATTCTATTTTACAGTCAAAAGAAAGTGTTTCCTTATTACTTATACTTATTTCCTGCTTTGTGCGACGCCTAGTTTGAAGTAGCTGGCTGTAAAAGACTTAAACAGCAAGAATTAGTAAAAGGAATTCTAAATGTATGAGGTAATTATAGGTTGCATGGAGAAAATTATATGAGCTTTGCTTTAACATGTTGATTGTGTTGGAATGGTGCTGGAATTTTATTTGGTGATTCATGATTTTGTCTGTGCAACTGAACCAAATTAATCAGTAGTTCAATACATAAGTGAACTAAATTAAGCCTTGCCAGAAAATTACTTTGCAACCAAACGATCTCCATGAATATATCTACAAAATCTTGGCACACAGTGACCCCCCCAAACGCAATATCTGTCTTGAGTTGCCAAATCCATTATATAAGGATGGCAAAGCATTAAAGCACCCTATATATCCAGTCCTTAGCCAGCACTACATTGCTCTGCTGATTATTTACTTCAGAGACAGCGCACCAGTGGGGTGTATGGATTCTCAATCACTGAGTTAAAAAACTGTCAGCTTTGAGGTATCATCTCCTCCAGCACTTCTGGCCTTGTTTCCTCTCCGGTCTAGCTATGCCTGACACACCATTAGAAGGCCTGTCTGTTCAGGGCAATGGATGAGCCACACTCCAGAGGACACGGGCACTCCGATAAGGCTTAAATCATGAGAGAGTGGCGTGAAGAAAACAGCAGTATAGGCACTCACTTGTCATTCCTATATACAAGATCCTATAGCGAGTGAGGAGAAGTTTAATGCTTTTTTCCCCCCTTGCCGCATAACACAATTTTTGTTGTTTTCTCACTTAGCTACCAAAGATGCTCTGAGGCTTTTGTCACATTTGCGTAGACGTCCTGTTGAATTTGTTGTGATGGATGAAGAGTCATGGGTGTCACGGCGACTAGATAGCAAAACAGTAAATACATTTGACAGAAGCATTTGGGAATAACGCTACTTAATAGATCTGTGCTATGAATGTGACAAAAGTGAGTATAGAAATTGGTTGTTTGGTTTTGTTATTTGTTATTATTCTGACTCATTCATATGAAAAATGTTTTCATTTTCTCCTGTCATCTGTTGTAAACAACTGTGTAGAAGCTGGGTTTGTTTGAAGTATAATAAATCCAAATATTAACCACAAGCTATTGGAGAAAAGAAAGTCACAAAATCTACTCCACTCACTGGAAATGTCAACTATTTCCTTTATCAGCAGAAAGTAGACTCCGCTCATAAAACCAAACTCCAACATAGTGTAGATAATACAAACAGCAGGCCACTTTAATGTTTCATGTAGAATTATTAATTTCATTATTCATTATAAACAGCATAATTAAACTAATGACTCCGTTATTACACTGCATCTGGTATGGTCTACTGCAGTAAATCAGTCTTGAATATGAATGGTTGATGAAAATAATTAGCTGATAATCTAACAGAATCTCTTTAAAAGGTTCTGTATCAAGTGCTGTCCACTAATCTCTTGATACATGAGTTCCTAGGGCTCTATAGGGGTCAATTTACCAGTTATTAGTTCCTTAGCAACTAGACCATCTTTGTTCTTCATTGTTTTGACTTGCGTTAAACTAATCTAATATTTCCAACTCACTCTACACACAAGACCAGAAGGCAGGGAAAACTATCATATTACCATGTGAAGATTACTGTCATTATTCTAACTGCCATGTTGACACATTATATCAACAATGACATCTAACTTGGATATGCACAGTAGCAAATGCTTTTCACATTATGTTGCAGTTAGATGCTAAGTATACACACACGCAGCAATGTACATACACTTTATATCAATTTTCCAGTGCTGGGTGCCAGATAGTTGATATTGTTGGAGAGCAAAACAGGAAATCAGACCCAGGTGGAAAAACACAAGTATAGAGGTGAGAATAAATGTTTACCTTGTAGAGAAGACCAATGATCTGGCGCATTGTGAGTCGGTGGAATACACAGACATCGTACAGTGCTGATATAGCCAGGACAGTCACGCCAAGCTCCTTCCACAGCATACTGCAAGCGGCACAGAGAAGGCTCCCGATAAACCATGCTAAAAGTTTCAAAGTCCCGGCTTGTCCGCGCAGTTTACAGTGACGGACATAGCAGAGTAGTGACATGAGGAAGAAGAGGGCAGCGCCTTCATCTGCACGGCCCACGACACCGGCTACAGCTTCAGTGTGGATAGGATGAGATGCGAACAATAAACCGGCCAGCAAACTCCATAGGCCTCCACCGAGAAGCAAGCGAGCAAGAGATGTAAACAGCCCAGTCACAGCTCCGTGTAGCACTACGTTGACTAAGTGGTACCCCCATGGGTCCAGCCCACCCGCGGCATGGTTGAAACGGAATGAGAGAGTGCAGAGGGGGCGGTAGGACTTGTGGCTGCCGCTGTGAGTGAGTAACGTGCCCCAGAAGTCGTCATAGAAGATGTTAGTCCAGGGAGTCTCCGGAAGCAGATCTTGGTTGGTCTTGATTGCACGGCTGCAAAGAAAACAGAGAAATTACTTAGAGTGAGTATTGTTTTTTTTTAGCTTGTTAAAACATTTTATCACGAATTACCAAGTTTCTAAATAAACAACTCTACCATGTCATTGCAATTTATATTCAATTTACTGTAAGTCTTGCCAGCCACTCAAACATTTTTTTCTGTTTCAAACCTACAATTTGATGGATCTCTGTGCATACAATTAGGCTTTCCAAAAGGAAGTAAAACACTACATCTGCCCTATTCTTTGAGGGTTTGTATGTGTATGTTACATTTACCTGCCTTTTTCCCTCTTTGCTCATGTCTTAAACAATTTTACCACCGCTGTGTATGCATGCAGCAGACAGAGAAATCCAATTGCTATTTGTGGAAACACTCAACATTATGTTTCTACAATCAATGTCACTTTAGTGCTTGACTGCTTCACCCTAGTGCCACATTCAATAAAACGCCTACAAACGGTATTTAAGCATATTTGAAATAACATACGTACAGTATATAGGGTGCTCTGCTATTCTTTACTACTCTGCACCACACAGAAAATATAGGGTACAACAGAGTGACATTTTGCATTTCACTCACAGTTTTCCCTAGCAGCATAGTCATGTGGCATTTACAAACAGAACTTCAGATGGGTAGGTTTCAAGTTTGAAGCATTTTTGCCACTGTAGCCGCAACTCTTACAGCTGTGGACTGGCAAAATGAGCAGGAGGGCCACACCCTCAACCGCAGAAAAATACATGCTCACATTATGGGGAAAGCCATGCTGGCAAAATAGAGCTACGACAGACGTTGGTGACAATTGACATGGCAGTGCAGTCACGAATTAGATGAAAATACACTAAACATGAATTGCTATATAGTGCTTCAGCGTGTATTACTTTCTTCTTGCAGATATGGTTGCTATGATGGAGATGAATCTATATATGACCAAATCTCATGCTGCTACATTTGCCAGAGGCTGTGTATGTCATTGGATGTGGGGGTGTTTTATGGGGTCACGGGAAATTAAGGGCATTTTTGCACTGGAGCAATTAAATCAGAAATTCATATATGAACAGTAGATCTGGGGTAAATGCTTTAACCATTCACCCACAGAGCTCTGTTCAGATCGCTCAAAATTTTATAAAAATCCAACCAGTTATATAATATTTTTTTACAGTGATGGAATCTCCTTGAAAAAAAGGTTGGTTGCCAAAAAGGGAACAGAGGTGTCATAATTAAAACCATGATAGATTTGCCATGACACGTGATAACAAGCCAACTGCACCTGGCGCTAATATCACAGCCATAATTAACACACTCAATTAGCTCAAAGTGAGATGGGTGGCAAAACGGCAGGAGATGTTGCTTACACACAAAAAATAAAAAATAAAAGTGTAATGTAGTGCACCCACAGCTGCTTTGACACTTTTATAACATAACACTTTAGCTTGGCTACGCGCCTTTGAACAACTGCCACAACTCAATAGCAGAACACTCATGGGGTGTGGGGAGATGGGAATTTCAACATTATTAAATCACAAAATGAAACCGTTAAAAGATGGGCAAGGAGAAATAAGCCATCTATTGACGACCTGAATACTACCCAGCCTGGGGACTTTGGAGTGAAAATAATCAGCTCTACTAATAGAAATGCATTGGATGTGGCTGTGGAGATGATTGGGTTCCCATAGCTAGCAGACAACCACCCAGCCTAAACTAGGTAGCCTCCACTTCATGACTCAGACATGCCAGTTTATTTTTACTAGCCCATTTGTCAAGTGAGATCTTCATCCCACCACAAGATGCTCACATAAGAGGCATTATGGTTCAATTACATTTCAAAGCCATCTTGGAGACGAGTGTGCTCTTTTTCCACTGCACTGTGCGGTAGATTTGCTGAAGCCAGTTATATTATATATTGCCTCCAAACCACACACCCGTTTTTCTGGCAGCAAAAGTACAGACAAAGAGCGAGTGCCAGTTAGCCCAAGCCGTGTTTACAGCTTTGGCTTCCTGAATAAGACCCCTAATGCCTACTTTATATTAGATGCAGGCAGAGCCCAAATATTTACTGGCAAAAGTGTCGAAAAAGAAACTTCATAAAAACAAAATGTATAACTATTTATTTATCTAATTATACAAATTTATTATCTGACCCTGTTCTGTGTTGTACTGTAAAGTAGATCTGTACTCTGTAGAGCCCAGGGGAGAAGCTAAAGTATAACTCAACAACTATTGGTCAAAGCGATGTTGCTGTTGAGGTCAGGGGGGGCACTAATGTAAAAATAATAATTATGATACTTACAACAGGGTCAGATAAAGCATTTTTTTCCACAATTTATTTTAATTTTATTCCAATTTAATCAGAATCCAAGCATTATTATTTGAGTCATCTTACAAAAACATCACATCTTTGGTGGTAAAAAATATATAAAAACACATTTTTTATTATAGACTGACCAAGCAGCTCACGTTTTTACAATCTGTGACAAATAAAGGATCGGCAATGAGGCAGGCAGGTCCTCTTCGTCAAACACTATTCCTCCAGGAGAACAGAGCCAGCTGGAGAGTAAGACTGAGTTGCTGAGGCTGGCAAGGCGCATTTCTCAGTAGAGCTGGCAGCAGAACGGACCTCTGAGTGCACTGCAGCCGGGAGCACATTCCTGTTTAAAACCGCGTGCCTGAACGGTGACTGGGGAACCGGAGGATCATGTGGCCACTAACAAGAGAAGCTCCTGGAAAAGTATCTTGCTCCATATTTTACCGTTCCTCAATCATCTCCTTGGTGCTGCCACCCTCAATCCCACCACAGCCAGCATGGATCTCAATCACAGGACTCCATCTGTCACAGGCTGTTACACTGTAGACAGCAACAGGAAGTCAAATTCTGCTTTATAACTTAACAGCGCTTTTTCAAAGTTGAACGTTATGTGAGGGACATTCAGTAATATAGCCACAAATCTCAATAAAGCCCTTAGTAGCTATTGAATGATCAGCAGCTGGTAGGATACTTACATTATTTACTTTTCACTAGCAAAACATTCACAAGCTTGATTTGCACACTTTTGGTAATTTAGTTATTAGATATTATTTGAAGAATGTTTAATCAAACAAGAGATTTTAATTCACAGCTAAATGCTAATTCCCTCAAGTCCCAAAGCCCTGATATTAACAGTCTTGATTTATGGCAACACATTTAATCTTTGTGTGATTGTTATACTGCTCTAATTGGGAAAGCTGTGCAGCGCTCTATGACACTAAATCTGTTAACAGCATTTACACTGCTCAATATTTTTAGAAATATCCAACACGTCCGAAAAAAGATGTGTGATGAGAGAAAACAAAGCCTGCACCGTGTCTGCTGTTCATATCAAAAGTCTGACTCAGTCTTCTGACAAGCTTCCAGTGCCTTACAGAAAAGATCACTTTCACTGCACACAAAAGAGCTGGCAGCTACAGAGCAGAAACTAAAAAGAGATCTATCTACACATTGTTTAAATAATTAGGTTGTTTTTAGTGTTATGGTATGCATACATAGGGCACTAATGAATGGTATGAAGCAACAGAGCATGTAACTATAAAGCACAAAATCCTCCATTTCGCAAAAGTTCTGACACATTAAAGTTCACGCATATTTTAAACTACTCTTAGAATGAAAAATATATTCAAAACTTCTATGTCCTTGAAACAGTTGTCCCTGCATTGCAGATGCACTCGCAAGTTCAACATGAAAATAAATCCTTTAAGATGGGATAAGACTAAAAGTTAGAAAGGAGATTGAAATTCAAGGACACATTAGGAGGCTTCCAGTTCCCAACTACCCAATAAATTTAAAATCATACTTGGACTTTCAATGGCGGTATGACCAGAATATCATATTTCCCCAGTCCTGTGATCTTGAAAGACATCTTGACTGGCCGGTCAGTCTCAATAAAGTTAGCAAGTGCAAGGAGATTTTCAAAGCGACTTCCCAGGAATCCAACAGACCACATACGATTAATTAGCCATTGCGTATAAGCCATCAAGACAAGAACAATTAATAACATAGACTTTAATGTGAGGTTGAGTTACTAAGTATCCACTCTCTATGGCCATGTTTGGGTAATAAAACACTACAGAGGGCAACGCTTCTAAAGATTTTAATTTGTGACAGCATGGGAAAAGTAAATCTAGTTGAGAGCGTGCATAGGGAAAGTGATCAAATTGCTGCCAACTATATGTCATCACCCGGCTTCAATATCTGTGAGAAGCCCAGTGGTATTTTTAGACTGCCCACAGAGACACCGGGGTAGCCTGCGCACTGTTTCCGGCAAGCCCCTTTGTCTAATGTTTCTTCCCATGGGCATGCTAGCAGGTCATTAGTGGCATACCTCCACCGCACTTGATGCATCTCTTGAATGTGAAAATGGGAAGTTATAATTGAGTTATTGTGATGGACAAAGAATGAATGGAACAATGATCATAATTGTGCAATGTTACTAATGAACAGAGGATGCAAAGAATTTGGAGTGTTTTAAAAAGTGTTTTATACCAAATGTGATATTTTTTGTTGTGTCTTTGACTTTTGACTTGTTTGAGAACTATCTCTTTGAATTTCGGATTCTATAATTAATTTTGACTATAATATTTATATTGATTGTTTATTCGCTAAGAAAAAAATATACAACTGCAATTTGACCACGGTAATCCATTCCAATCCATAAAAAAAGTCTGAAAATTTGACTAAAAACAGCTTCCACAACCATTATAACTGTACAATTACAATGACAATATATTTATCACTTCTGCTCAACAAAAACAGGGCTAGCAGAGGAAGTGTTTGTAGAGCAGCTCACAGTAGCCAGCACACCACCACAGAGGCCACCGTAAAATCCTTATTGTTAAGAATGAATGGACTCTTTCTTCTGTTTGACATATGTGATTAGTAAGCCTACACTAAAGGCTCTTAATAAAAGAAAACAGCCTAGAGTGGTTCTGTATGAACAAAATACTTCAGGCTACCTGATACCAGGTTTAAGATACTGTAACTACTGTAACTGCTCCTTCTTTTACATCAAAACAAATACGCTGTACTTACTGTATATTATGGCAGAGGGTTATAAATATTACCAAAAATTCTTTGAACACAATTAAGAAAATTGTTATGGAATGGTAAATTTTCCCAGTCATTTGCCATAAAACTTAGACTGAATGAATAAAAAGGGAGGTTTTTATTAGCTCTGGCTGCCAGTTGGATGGAAAGATGCTTTGCTCAGTTACTGTAACTGATGAGCTGGTGGGGGAGTGAGGGTGGATGAGATACTGGTGATGGACAGCCAGGAGAAAGGTCAGCCACGGTGGTAATTAGGCCTGGAGTTGAACTCAATGTGCCCTTCAGCTCTGGAAAACAATTCCACCTCCAATATCCTTAAAGACAGCTACTATCAATCTGCACTGCACATACGCTTTTACTTACCTGCCCTTATGGTAAGCTTTTCTGCTCCTTAAACTCACATTACAAACATAATTAGGTTCATGGCCCAATTTTA
>JAVQKG010053106.1:0-12270 GCA_036025885.1 Hypseleotris bucephala
CTGCCATTTTTCTGATTGGTTTATTGCGCGCTTGTTTGTCCCGCCCTAGAAATCTGTTGACGCGAGTGAGCTCCCAGACTCTACGCTGGTACAGCGGGAGAGTCTGGCATGCCAGGCTACTTACTTGTTATTGTCCAATCCACAAATGCTGCTTTATTGACTGAGCAGCCATACAGTCTTTCCTTTCAACCTTTTTCTCTCCAGAATCACTACAACAAAGTATTTTCTTTCTTGCAAGCAGCAGTCTACAAATTGATTTGGGATAGGTATTAAGCTAAAGCTAAAGAAGTCTGGATATCTTGGTTTAGACTGCTGTCCCATGACCCTTACCCATATGAATTAAATTTATAGCTGTTTGGATGCTATATCTTTTAGGCTTTAAAGCACATTATGCAACTGTATATTGTTACAGATACTTGAATATAGCTGCAACTATTGTAGGTTTGATTATTGCAAATGTAATCAAACTGTGCCCTCCTACAATGTACTTCAGGCCATTGTATGCCTAATGACCATAGGTCCTCCCTTTTATCATTACATATGGTCTGCTTACCTGATGGGGGCTGTCTGGTTGCGCTGGGTCCACCAGGATTTGGGTGGGTTGAGGTATCGACACCAGAGCTCCCAGTCAAAGCCCTGAGCTGACAGCGGGTACTCCTCGATCTCAAACGTGTCGTATTTAATGTTGTCAAAAGACGGAGACACTACTCGCGTCCGGTCCTCCTTTATCCGCTGAAGGATAGGCTCAGCCCTGTGGACAATGTTTTATAGCCAGTAAATAGCTAGATGGATGAATTCACCACAAAGCCTATTCAAGTTTTGAAAATGTGTTGCCAAGGACCTATAATAAAATTCTAGGGGTATACATGTTTTATACACTAAAATTTATAGCTATTTTTACAGTTATTTTGGAGATAAATGGCCCACATGCCTTCTTAGGATATTATGATTTTGCACTTCATTGTTGGTGTTTTTGGCATTTACTTGATAGAATAAATTTAAGATTGCTACATCTCATAAAACATCAGATCATTAAATGGCTTTATTACATTCATTTGTCAAAACATATTCATGCAGACAGTCCAAAAACATAATGCTTTTATCCATCACAGCATGGGGTTTCACAAAAGACAATGAAAATTGATATATATTAGTGGAAATCAGCTTTGTATCAAGACTATAAAAACACCACTGATGCTGAAAACACAAAAGCGGACTATTGGAAGAATAATGACAACTTTACGTTAGCGCACCTTTGGGACACACTGCCAACAACCATTTATATACAGGCTTCTAATACTTTTAAGTGCAAACCCTAAAATGCTCCACAATCATTCCTGTCTTATCTATTCACTGAGGTATGTGATAATAAAAATCAAAGAGAAAACTTCAAGGCTCCGAGCTCCCATCTTGCACGCTAATTGTTCGTTAGCTCAAGCTGCTAACTCCGCACACACAGTCTACAGTCCTCATAAAACATGGGAGGGACATGAGGTAGAGAAACCCAATTAGTTAGACCCCCACATCAAAGGCTGCAGTCAAGGTAAAGGGTACAGTTTTTGCACAGCAGGAGTTCAGACCACGGTTAGGCTGTTTTTATATCTTACACCAGCAGGGTACTACATGACTGAGGGGTGGCCCATGTCAATGCATTTACTCTCATTTGATTTTGGATAAATATAATTTTTTATCAGTAAATGTGACACTGACTGCGGTACATTTATTTCAGGGGATAAAAAAGTGATGGGCGGTTGTGGCTACTGATGGCTTACCACCATTCATGTGTGACTGAATAAGGGACTCAATTGTAAATTGATTTAAGTGAATTACAACAAGATCTTGGTGGGTTGCATACTGGAGGACTCAAAAATTGCTCAAGACGTCCTGCAATTGCACATTACTCCTGTGAACATTAGCATTAAGAAAGGCAAAGAAACAGACCTTATGGCCATTTATCAATAGTGAAGTCTTTCCATTTTGGAAACAACACACGCTACAACAAAACTATAAGGACACAGGCATGTCAGTGACAGTAGGCAGAAGTAATTACTGTACAGTCAGTCACATTGTCATTACTTGAACTGGACTCAGAATTGCCTGTATGGTAGATGATTGCAGTCTTATGGACATAATTACGTAGATCAATTGTTTTGTGCCTCACAGTTAATTATACAGTAATTTCACAATATCCACAAAAACATGCACAAGAATGGGCGAGCAGTGGAGAAATGGTTGGTGCATAAATGGAAGCTGGGGTACACTGGGTATTATAGACTGTTGAGAGTTTACATTGAAAGCAGAAAATGATAATATATGATACAAAATGTAAACTCACTGGCCAATCGGTTAGGTCGACCTTGTACCAAATAAAGTGGCACCTGGTGTGGTCTTATGTTGCTGAGGGACTTTTGTCATCTTGTGTATAAGAGTTTGTCTTCTGCTGTACCTGATGTTACAAGTTGTTACCTGAGCTAATGTAACAATCTTTTTCACTTAAAGATAAAGAACTACCACTCAATCCATTATCTGTAAACCATACGGAAACTGACAAAAAACACAGACACAAAAATCATCTTTCCTCTTCATTTCAATCTTTTGTTCTAACTTCAGTAGGTTTGTACATGACTAAATCCATTGGTTTCAAGTGACAGATTGACTGTATTTACCTAAAAAGTCTATCTAATATAGTGGCCAGTTTATCAGTATGGTTACAGTATACTGTATGGTTATTTAGCAACACAACAATGCATGAAATAAATAGCTTACTATACCAACAATTATGTTAGACTTTGTGAAAATAAGGCTATCCTCCCCCGAATCAGTCTGTCACAATGATTAATACCCCTTCGATGCTAGTGTTGTTAAGTGTTTTAAACAGAGGACCCTGAGGTGATGAAGTGTCTATGCATCAAAGTGATTGACAATAAATTAGTGCAAAATTGTGCTTAATCTTCTGCCAAAAGCAACAGTTTACGACTTCTAATCCTATATGTCTAATTACAGTGATATATAGACCAAGACGCTATGCTAATAAGGCATTTCATTACTGCTCATTATTTATAGGATTTTCAAGAGTGGGTTACCATTTAGCTTGACGCAAGACGACATCACCAATCACTTAAAGGTTAGGTTTCCTAGCAACAAAAACTTCATCATGTATCTGTATATTAAAAAATGTCATAGGCAAGAATTCTTTCTATATATTTTTTATAATTAGATGGCTATATAAAAATTTGTAAATTAAAAAAGTTATGGTTGTGCTAAATTGGGATATTTCCAAAAGCCATCTTATCAATCGGCATGCTGAAGTTAATAAATTGTGGCTTGCAAAGAAAAAGATTATTCCCTTTCCTTAGCTAAATATATATATAAAAAAAGTTTGGACAGTATTTGATCTGATTTATCTTCTAACCCAATTAACGCCACTCAAGTCTGAGGACATTTGCTGCCATGAAGGAAATTAAACAGAAATCCCACTTCCTCTTTCCAAAGACGACTTGGAAAGAGATGAAAACGGCTGATGAGAAGTGAAGTAAATTCAGGTCTTGTATCCACCGCTGGGAGCTCCGGTTACATCCGAACTGTTGATTTGTTACATTCATAAAGGACTGGTGACAGCTGGTCCTCAGTGGGAAAAACAACTGAGCCAATCAGAGCTCTGCTGCATTAACAAAGGCAACATCATGTTCCGTTGGAGGAGCCAGGAAACACGGAGAGACGATCCGACGATGAAGCGAGACTAACAGCTGTAAACTCTCTTCAGATTGGCAAATGATTATCACAATAGTACGGTATTGAGAAGAAAAAAAATGCTGTTAGTAAAGTAAGATGTAATTGGTAATGTTATACACAAAAGGAAAACGTAAATAAACGTAACGTAAACATTTTAAAATATTGCAGTAGGAAAACCATAGCAACTGATGTCTTAAGGCATATAGAAATAGACTGTAAAAAAGGAACTGTCTTTTGAATAAACTGGGATGTAGTGAAGGTCATAATATCTGTGCCCTTTAGATATTTTCAATTTTACAGAAGAATGGCTGAATTTTACACAGCTCCCCGGCAAAAACTGGCTGTCAAGAAAATGTTGTCCACTCGGATTAAGCTTGTTTTTATTTTGCAACAATGATAAAATGCTTTATATAGTAGAAACAATATTCCTGGCAACTGCAAATGTAATTTTCACTTGTTCCAAAAAGTAAATGTAAAGGGGAGACATAAAACAGCTGCATTTTCTAAAGTCAGTGGGAATTAGTGATTAGTGGGTCGACACATAGCCCAGTCAACCCGCGGTTTTGGGAAGATCGGATATGCTGATGAGAAGAAATTGTTGGATTCAAGTGGGTCGAGTTAAAAGGGCCCTCAATTCACATTCTCTGTTTTATTTGTTATTTTATTTTTATGTGACTGAGGGGGTTTTCAAAGATACTTGTTACTACTTACACTGATGGAACATTTTCACATTCATAGAAAATATCTGCTGAAGTTAAATATAAAGTGATATTAACTCACACTTAGATCTGTTTTCCTTTTTGTGTGCTATAACGACTGTCACAGGCTTTCACATTAGGTCTATTCACGGAACTGGACCTAGGTTAATGCTGAGACCAGTTTGTTTTGAATCACGGTTGCTGAAGTAGAACCAAGCAGGTCAGGTCAAACACCATTTTAACTAATAATAAGCTAATAAAGAGGGTCAGTTGCATTTACATGAGCGGCAATTGTTTTAAAGTGTATTGTTGGGTCATCTTGGATTTTAAAACAGGTCGAGTTGAAATAAAAGCCAACCCACGCACTACTAGTGGGCATACCTGCATGACTGTGCCTTAGTAAATTATATCTCGCTTAAGTGCTAGGCCATTAACTGCTATCATGTTTCAAAACACGCACATATATGTAACTGTCAGTATTTTATGGGTATATGCTGATCATGACTTTTTCGGATCTACTGTACTGGTCATATTCTTGTTTTGTTGACTAGTGCAAGGTTGAAAGACACAATGTTATAAAACCTCTAATACATAAATGTGTTTGATGATAACTACAGCTTATTTTGTGATCACTTACCAGTTTAGATCATCTGAACCAAGAAGAGTATCAGATAAACATAGCTGTTAAGTAAAAAAAGACTAATGCCATAGCAGTTTGTAATGCAGCTTATTAGTGTGAAACCCAGCACAACATTAAATTTATTAAAGCTTTGGAGTTATAAAAGAGGTGGTTCTGCTTTTTCTATGACTCAACACAATATTTGATGAAAACAGCAAGATATTAATGTCAGGAGACAGAAGACTTTTTGTTGTAGGAGTAAGTAAGGACTTGTAAGCACACACCTCAACCTCCTCCTTTGAAATAAATCTGGGACAAATAGACAGAGGAACCAGAGATAATGACTACACCAGCACATTTCTTTTAGCAAGGAGTGGGTTGTTAGTTGTCATTGAGGTAACAGCGGTGCGCTAAAAAACATTCATTCAGTAAAATTACTCAACAAAGAACAAATGGATGTTGCATGGCTCAAAAACTGTTAGAAATAAGTATCATTGCTGAAATCACTTCTGTAGTCTGAATATAATGCGAATAGGAAGGCTCCACAGATGAACTTGTCTGATCTATATTCAGTGCAGGGCCCTTTGTGTTGCTTTGTTGTCTGGACTTAGACCTTGTGTTGAGAGCCACAGATGAATCTGTAATATCTTCTGAAGCTCAACCGTATTACATTTGAAAATGTTTTAGATAACAACTCTACCCCATTTCATTCACATTCAGGACAGATCTAGAGACAACAGATCTTACAATAAATAGAAATAACTTTTTAAACTTACTTTGACTCTTTTTTTCTAGTTTATTTGTACTGACAAATAAGATAACAGACCGTTAACAATGTAAACTGGTTGAAACAAATTACATCATGTGAAATTTATGCAGGAATTAAGCAAGAATTTACCGGTAAATTTAAAAAATCCCCGGTATAGATAGGCCATCTACAATTTTAGCAGAAATAACACTAGAATTCCTAAAATCAACGAGGTATAAAGGCTGGGAGAGAAAGCTAAGAATATGTAAACTCTGAACAGATAAGAGAGAAATATTTTCCATGCTATTATGAAGTGCCCATCAATGTTTCAATTAATACTGTTATTGCAGTCTGAAAAAAAGAAATTCAATTGTCCCTTTTTGAAATGGGTCCTTCCATTATATCCATTATGATGTGTTTGATGTCTATATGTATTACTTTGTTTTGTTATATTTATCATATGTATCTCTTTATTATATGTATCTCTCTATTTATCATACGTATCTCCATACCATGTATAGTATATGGTCATGACCAAATAAATAAATATGAATGGATGAATGATGCTGTCTATTATAAAACAATATATTTTAAAACTCAAAGATGAGGTCTATATTATAGAATATTTTATGAATCAATAATTGTACATGCTGTTTTAATGTGTGTACAAAGTGCATATTCTACATTCTAAAATATACAAAATATAATATTTGCAAATGGCCACAGACTTCTGTTCAAGTGAAGTCTGCTCCCTTTCTTCTATCGGTTACCACATAATTTGGCAAAGGTTTTTATGACAGATGATCTTCCTAACACAACCCCCTCTTTAACCCAATACAATATACAATATTTTGAATTAAACAAAGCAAAAATACCACTGAAAGCTTCTAAATAACAGCTAAAAGAGCTTAAATTTGTATTTTTAACTATAACTGTCACAAAATTGGTCGTGATGATGACCTTTTAATATGTTTAGAACACAAGGAAAACATTAGGACATCATAATGTCTTGAGAAAGAGCCTAATAAAAATCACTTTGTACTTTACATAAATGTCTGATTTCAATTACAGGACCTAACCACGTTTCAAAAAGAAACACACAATACAGACTAAAAACACTGATAAAATACTGTAGGTTCTTTCTTGGAAGACTGGTTTGACTAATGAAAATGTCAGACTGCAACCTCTCACAGACGTATACGTCATCTTTAGCGGTGTATTATACATAAATAGAAAATATAGCAGGCTGAAATTCCTGTGCAGTGCAGATGCTGATAAAGCCATATATATCCAGAGAAACCACCCCCACACAGTAAAATGGGATTTAATCAGCAGTCGGTCCAGGCAATTCATTCACAGCCTCATTCTTTTCTAAATGGATTCTCTTTTCCCTCGCCAATGCATTTATCCACTTACAGTAAAACATGGGGAGACTAGGCCTATTCAGGTAACTGCAGGCAGGCAAATCAAGGTGTGGACATGCAAGCCTCTATAAAAATGTGCTGTTGTAAAGGTAAATTGTGAAAAACATGCTGGATGCAGGATAGAAACTACATCTCTAAAACCGAAGATAATTATTTTTGGAAACCAAGAATAATTATCCATTCTATTGGGACAGTTTAATCAACTTTTGGAGTTATCTTTTTAACACCCAGACAATAACAATTTTTGTTATTGTAACATGATTTTCATGATTTGTCTTAACACACAAACTGACACAATCTTTACAATCATCAATGCAATTGGATCAAATCTTTTGGTGCTCTTCTCTCTAGTTATAGTGCAAGCAATGAAAAGAAAATATATTAAAATCAATTTGAGTATGAGCCAGGCAGGACCCCAGAGGCTCCACTGAACTCATCTGATCTATATTTCAAACAGCGCACTCTTTTATGCTCTGTTGTTCAGGCTAAGACCTTCTGTTTAAGGCCAGAAACAGAACATTTTAAACCCTATTCAGAAGATCCACATTACATTTTTGTGTTCTGCTCAACAACTTTGCAAGTCAAAAGCTCTAGTAGCACTTTTCAGCGTGTAAGTGTACTGGAGTAAATTGTTTCATATGCATTCTATAGTAAATACTGTCGGTAAATATTGAAATAACTTATACACATAAAAACTAACTATAGCATAGTATGTTTTAATCTAATTTTACATGACTACTCTCACATCATTACTCTCAGGCATTGCTCTCACATCAAGCACAGATTTCAAGTGTAACAAAAGCACAGCAAACAAATCATAATGAAAACTGTATCACTTCAATGAGTGCAATGCTAGAATACAGTTCTAGCATTCCCAAGACAATTCTTGTGGGTTTTTTTTAAGCGCACTGGATAGTTATTGTGCAATACAAAGAACAAGGATGCATAAAAACAAAACTAGAGCAGAGTGTTTACCAGCCAGTGTTGAACTCCACATGTGCGTCGAACAGCGCCACC
Organism: Hypseleotris bucephala; assembly: GCA_036025885.1. Lineage (NCBI taxonomy): Eukaryota > Metazoa > Chordata > Actinopteri > Gobiiformes > Eleotridae > Hypseleotris > Hypseleotris bucephala. The sequence continues at coordinate 8,239 of JAVQKG010053106.1, forward strand.
ACCGGGGCAGTGGCAGCCCTCCACCCACTGACTCTGGAGCGAATCAGACCCTCCTGTTTGTCATGTCGGACCACTTTGATGAAGTCTGGGCCGTGTTGACTGTTGCTCTCATCCACAAAACTCTGCAGGTGCTCCTTTAGCTCCACTGAAACACATGCAACAAGATAAATGATATGACAGGAAAACAATCTAAAAATACACATGCATTTTAACCTGTACATAAGTATTATATTTTGCTGTTTGGATCACCCATGTAATAATTTTAATGTAATACGTTATTATGGATTCAAATATACACATATGTACTGTACCTCTAGATTTTTGGGAAACGGGAAACTAGAGAGAAGAGTCGGAAGTGACCTTTGGCCCATATGTGCTCATTTTGCTGTGGACCCAACAACCTTAAACTTTTATAATATTTCTATAAATCCCAGGCAGACCTGGGGTAGACTGTAATTTAAATAACCCTGAGGTGATATTGAATGGGTAAACATGCTGTACTATGTAATCCAGGGCTAGCAGCTCTATGACTATGACAAAGCTGCAGGGCAAGGAATGCTGAGCCCACTGTATTTAAGGATTATAGTCAGCAATAATGAATACATGCATTCAATATAAATACTACTAAGGTCAAATTGATTGTGTAAAATTTCGATATCATATTAAGAATGAGCTGTACCAAAGACATTTAATATAAACATTTACTGGCCACTATATTAGGTAAAAGGTCTGTTTGCCATTGAGTAGAGTAAGAAAGCTATGTCACAAGTAAATTTGTCCCCTCTTTAAAACAATTGTAATAATATAAAAATATTCTTGTTTTTTTCTCTTACCATGTTATCTTATGTTTTTTTGTTTTGTTCTTGGGTAGGCCTATGCTTCTTACATAACAGAGAACAAAGTCACTCAAAGATACACACAGTGGCCATAGTTGTGGTAATACTGCGTACTAATGCTGCCTTCAGGCACACTGCTCCTTGCTCTTCGCTCTGTCCATGATTAGCATTAGCATGTTCTTTATAATGGCCCACTATTGCCGCTGACTTGGAAGAGCCTATAGCCTGCATCATAGAGTCATATTCCTACATCATATATTATGGATAACTCATACATAGACTCTGGTATAGAATAGTTCCATTTGTCAACTGTCAGTATCCTACCCATCGACTTTAGCTCAATAAAATGTAATGCATTAGTATTTTATTATTAACCATATTCAAAAGGACCCGTAAGACCAATGGGATGAAGGGCCAACAAGATCTCCCTGTTACTTTTAGATCAAAATGATAGTAGATCTTCAGTTTCTGAAATTCACAGTCCACTTCATTTTTACCACTTAGGTTCGCCAAGCAAGCCTGCATGCATTAAGTTGCTGGTGGTCTACCAAATAAAGTGGCCAGTGTGTGTACATCCAACAGCATGTGGTAGTGGGCTTTACTGGCAGCTTAGGAACAAACGGCTTGTATTTTACAGCTTTTTCATTGAGCTGACCCCCATTCATCATAAAAGGCTCTCTATGTAAAATCAATGAGAAGTATTAATGACTGGGCAATTTAGAAGATTACAGTCAAATCAATGGTGTTGATTAAAATTGCTGTATTACTGCAGCAGTGGCGTATCTGAAAAAGGCATTGACAAAGAGAAGCTTGAAAAATTGCTTTAAGGTTTTATTTTTCTTTGTTTTATTTGACCATAACTCAAAAAGTAAGATTTCTATTCGATTTTCTGGAAACTTGGGTTTCGACAAACTACACCCTGAATGCTAAATTACATCAAATCAATTAAATATATAGGCCCAAAACACAATATTAAATGTATTGATATGAAATAAAGGGGCATTGAAGACGCTATTCTTCATTGTAAAACTAAAACTATATTAAGTAGAAAGCTATTATTCAAAGTTGTATTATCTTTGTGCATCATGGGGCATGTCATGGGTCATCCTGGCAACATTATTTAGCAACAAAACCTCTCTCCTTTGATCCCAAGCAATTCTAATCTGCAGCAGAGAATAAAATAAGTGTCCATAAAACCCACCTACACAAATCAGTATTTCATTACAGTGACCTGGATGAGCGCCCTGTGCCGCGAGGATAACACTTCATCAAACACATTCTCTTTATACAAGTTTTATTTGTGCCAACGCCGCTGTGAGAGCAGTTTTGTTCTGGTTCAAAGACATTTTTAAAGATGGCATTAATATGAACCCTCATTACAGCAGGGAATCGTGTCCTGTCAAATTACTCTTTGATTTGTGGCTTTGTACAAACTATAATGACCAACATAAACATAATAACATGATCTGGTCCAGCAGTTATGGCCCTTTTCATACACCACAGACCGGCAATCGCATTCACGTTTATTGACAAGGGGTAATTTTGATTTACCAAATGAGCCATCTTCCCTTTTGCTATTTTGGTTGCAATTTGTCTGCATCCTAGTCTGCAGTGCTCCGATATGGTTTTGAAGGGGAGAGGAAGCTACTGATAGAGAACAAGGGGAGAACATGGAAACTCCAGAGAGATTATTACTGGCTACTTTGATGACTGAACCCTAAAACTTTTCTTGGTCCTTTGCTGGTTTAATGTATGTTTTTGTACGCATCATCAGCATATGGTATCTCTAACTAATTGAAAGATATTGTAGCTCCTTTTGAGACTAAAACCACCAGTTGGGAATCACTTGTGTAGATACCGCAATCCAAAATGAGATTGTAGGAACATTCATCAGTCACTGCTTATAACTCTGATGTATGCCTACAGATCTTGTACTGTGTATGTAAAGTGCCCTTGTGTCCATATAAAAGCAAATGCCAGATCAAATCTAAGCTGAAGAACTGAGAGACAGAGAAAGTACTGACTGGACATGACATGAACTATCATCATGACTCAACTTTCATTGTCCACTCTTTCAAGCGTGTGATATTATTAGGCCCATACAAATACATAGTCACAATGCTTTATGTAGTCTCCTAGGCCTGGAAACTCACATTGTGCAGTGGAGTTAAGTCTGATTTGTGATACTAAGGTTCGTTTCATACCAGGCTTATGTTTGTGGTAGTGTATAAATATTTATAGGATTATATGAATGACATGCTGTGAGCTGTGTGACTGGGAGCCATATGGACTCAACACAGCTGCAGAATACAGGAGCTGATTGTTGAGCGCTGCACTGTTTGTAATCATGTTTCATTAATAATATAGTATGTTGATGCAGGTTATTTTGGATAATTATAGAGAATCAGCAGTGGGGCAATGGGAAAGAGTTCATACAAGTACAGCTTCTTATTAATCCGAAGCTGTATTTTAGCCTGATTTTGGTCGGTTAGTGCCTAGGTCACTGAGAAATTAAAACATGGACTGTGGACTGAGAAATGTGACAAAAGGCATAATATGTAGGACCTTTAGATGGTTTACAATAATATAGTCAGGGATAAGATCAGACCAGTAGAGAACCAGTGAGTTGAATCTCTGAAAATTAAAGTAAATTGAAGCATGGCCTAAACTAACACGTGTATTTGATTTTAAACTTACCACTGTTGCTGTGGTCGTCCACCAGGATGATCTCTTTGAGCAGGTGAGGAGGAGTTCTCTGGACGGCCGTGTGCACCGAGCGCAGCAGCACAGACAGGGCCTCATTCACAAAGATGAAAATAATGCTGAGCTGAGGCAGGTCTGAGGAGTACGAGATGTTTCTGCATCTGTGGAAAGAGCAGAATATTGGACATTTTAAGAATTGGTTGGGACAAAATCCATAGTGACACTTTGAAATAGATACAGTGTATTGGCCAGCTGATGAGAAATCAGGCTTGACATCTCATATCAGCAATAAAAATGAGAAAAATCTCAATGTAAACAATTGGATACCCTCACTATAATAATGTTACTTTAATTTTATTTTATTAACTTATTTAGAAATGAGAATGATGATGTATATTATTGACCTCCAATGGGAGACTGCAGTTCTCAACTAAAATGGAACTTACAAATAGTTATTTGGCCCATGCAATGCAGTTGAAATGAAAAAAAGTTT
>JAVQKG010053204.1:0-14139 GCA_036025885.1 Hypseleotris bucephala
AATGATGAGTTCATTATTTTTGCACTAATATTAAAGTCTTTGTTAAAATACAAAAAAAGCATGTCACTTTATTTTAAGGGGCACAATCATGATGAAGTAATGATTAGTTAATGATGAGTTTGTCATTGCAGTTTATACTAAGAAACAGGCTGGTTCTAATAGTGAAAGCAAACCAAGTTCATTTAGCATCATGATGAATCATGAGGATAATGTATTATCATATGATTGTGATCAATTAACATCTTTTCTTCACAATTCATCAAAATGAGGAATTAAGCATTTTCATGTATGATGTAAGGACTATGATGGACTAACAGGGTTTCCATGCAAGTTTTTAAGATTAGTTACTGGCTTAATTCATGAGTTGTTCATGTGTGAAGTCATGTTAATTCATGATAACTCATGATGTAGTAATGCATCAAGTAATGATGAACTAATGCATTAATTAATGCATGATAATGCATAAATTCATGTACCATTATTATAAAGTGTTACCGAAAAAATGTGTTGTCAATTTGAAGAGGTTTTGTAAAAATGCTTGTCAATATCACATTAGCAGTTAGAACAGAGATGACCTGATGCCTGCCTTAGGGCTGTGTGTCATATTGACAGCTCTTTTACCCAGACCAAACATCACTGCAGCCCCTGCTGATCAATGCTCAAAGGCATTTTGTTTGATCTATTTATAATGTCATATCATATAGTTCAAACCACCCTGTGACTATCCACTAAGTTTCAAATTATTTATTTCAAAATAAACAATAAATAAATAAAATAAATAATTCCAGTGTATTATAAAAAGTATGGTGGTTTGTAAGGGTCATTTGAGCAAAATTTACAATACAAAAATCTCTCTTATCCCTGACAAATGTCTGTGCCCCCGTTTTTCAGAGGTACTTGTGGGATGAGAAATTCTAGATAATGTTAAAAATATCTTCCTTTTCTCTATGCACGAATAATAGCATAATCTGTAAAATTGGTCCCAATATCTTTTTGCATTTATTTGCCTCAGTGACTTTAAAAGTGAGCGTGAATCTCTCTAAAAAGGGAGTCTTTCTTTGCTACACACACCTCTTTTACTAAGCCACAGTGCTACAGACAAGAGTGTTAATTGCTTTGAGATGCTAGTTTGAAGACTTGATTTGAATCCAGTGTTTCATAAATTTCTATAATCTTTTAGGGGTATTCCTGCTTCTCAAAAAAACTGAATGCCCATAGCTTTAGTCTATTAATGAAAACTAAAAAATGTATGATTTTACCGGCAGTTTTAGTGACATCTTTGGGAACGCAGGTGTGCATACTCACTCAGAGTGAAGAAATTGAGCTCTATTCACAACAATTACCTTTACTTAATGTCAGCTGTCCTCTACATCATGCTCATCAACAGGCTTTTAACATCTGCTTGAGAAAACTCTTCCAAAAATACTGTATAAAGTGCCTATTGGCCATGTGCATGACTAATTAAAACTTTTCAGGCAAGCAGGATAAGTGTTCCCATCTTGTTAAAAAGATCCCAGTCAAAAACATCTTTACATTTTGTAGATAAGCTTAAATGTTGTATATTTTCAAGTAAAATTATTCCTAACATCCAGAAGTCCCACTTGCAATGGATGTCATTTTTACATTTTGACTAGGCCAGCAAAGTAATTTATCCACAGTCAATGATTAATTAATAATATTTATGCTCTTGAATCTGTATTGTTAAGTCAGCTTTCAAATAGACTCTGAGCAACCAACATGCTACCTCTGGATTTGAGTAATAAGTAGCCATTTAGTTCATGAATTTAATTATATTAATGTTACTGTTTCACTATTATTTTTGTCCCGCTCTACACACTTTATCATTTTAGTTCATTATGATACTTGTCTTCGTTGTAGACACAGTTAAGAGCAGAGCAGGTGCACATGCCTTCGGTCCACTGATCCCTGTGTGATGACTGTCACTTACACTTACATACTGTCAGCTTCAAACAGCCATAAGCTGTCCTTCAAGAAGTATCTTAAAATGGCAGAATAACACAAAAAGACAATACGAACTCAGGAAGGTTTTTTTTAATAAGGTGATTAAACTCCCCTATTAGAGGACTGAGAGCATGTGTCTGATAATTGCAGTAAGGACGTTAGCCTCAGGTTGTATAAAAGTAACAAATCATTGAATCAGAGCTTTAGACACACAGGAAGAGCCCAATGTCACTGGGACAAACTTGTGATTACAAGGGCTCCCATGAGTCATCTGCAATTAATATAACAGTATAGATGGTCTAGTCTGTGTGTGTGAAGTCATGGTCACCTTTGGAGTAACAGAGTCAAGCTCAAGTCAAATCAGCTCTCAGCCCATCACATAAGAGCCCAGCTAGAGGTGGCAGCACTTAGACATCAGTGTCTTATGTTGCACAACAGGTCTATTTCTTCACTATCAATTTTACAGCAATTACAGAAACATGTCCCTGCTTGGTTTACATGCTAACAATGTGGTTTAACTTAAAGTAAATATTAATAATGTAATGTTGTATTGCAGTAAATATGCAGTATTTACTCTATTCACTCCACAGCCAGACCTACAGTACATCTGCCATAGGGCAGACTGACAGGGACAGGGCAGCCCACCTACAGCCTCTATAACGATCAAACAATTACATTAACACATTCATAGCAATCTGTGTGAAATGTCTTGCAGGGACACAACAACTATGGAGTGTGGAGTGATTGAAGCCTCAACCTTGATTTATTATATTTCAATCTCTACAAACTCTATCTCTTTGACTTTCTGACTTTGTGTTTAATACATTAGCATTGTTGTATTAAACAGTGTCCAGGTTAATTATTCATACAACAAACATACTTTGTTCAGTACATAGTGTTCTAATGTGAAATTGCATGTTTAGCATATAGAGAAAAAAGTCATATGCAGCTGATTAGAAGCACTTAAGAGACGGCCCTGCTGTGTATCTCTGTGGTTATGATTCAATTTTCTATTCTTCAATCAAAGTCCTCTTTTTGTCATTTTTAAATCCACAAGGTCAAAGCAATTTCATGCTCAATTATTGTGCTAAATTGTTCAAATAAGCTTTTTAAATAGAACACTTGTGTCTACTTTTTACAAGTATCTCCTACGTATGCTGCAAGAAGTGAGTTGCAAAGGGTAAGTAGCAACAGCGCATCAAGACAAACTTCAACATGCATTCCACACAAATCAGCAAAAAGGTTATGACCCGCGTCACTGAAAACTAGCCACAACTGCCCTGGGCCAAATAGACGTGCCAGCCATACCCTTGGATTTGGGAACTTTGAGGTCAAAATACAGTAGCACCAGTATTCTGTTGGATAAGTAGTAGGCCTTATTGCTTATTTTTATAATTCTGCTTTCTAACTGTGTCCATTTTTTCTCCATTAGAGACAGGCACAGGGACTGCTAACAAACCCAGCTGCCGTCGAAAGCAGCCGAGCATGTATCTGATTAATCTTTGTCCTAATTAGATCCAACTATTAACCTGGACTGCCACAGAGCTTTGCAGTTTCAGTCAGCAATAGATTCTTTATACTGTAAATGAGGGAAAGGCCAGAATACACTCTTCAACTTTGACAGATTTTAAGAAATGCTAATGGATGTGAAAAAGCATAACCATGTTGGTTTTGAAAAACACATTTTCATGCCCCCAATTTCCTAAAAAACACGGGCACAGCACCGATGGGTCATGATTTTATGTTCACTGTTTATTTAAAAGAACAAAAACTTGTAGTGTAAATGGCTATCTAATAGGTTAGATAATGGCATATAAAGATAATGCCACTTGGATTCTTTAAGAGCTGTATGCCTACAGTTCTGATTAGATATGGCTGGATGAAGTGTAGCCCACTTCCTGTAGGCTATATTTGATTGTATGCAATGTTTCACTTGCTACAGCTAATGTGCGTCACAAACTAAGAAGAAGCAGAGGCAGGAACTGTGCTCTATCATGACAGTTAACAGTTCAAATAGAGGTGTAGGCCTATTGATGCACACTAACTCACTGGACCCAAAAGCCGGTCATGTGACTATCCAGGAAGTGTGTGCAACAGTGAGGTTTGCGTAACGTAGGCTAACGTAGGATAACAAAATTCTATATTTTTTCAGGGGCCTGATTCAACTGAAAATAATATTCTACTGGCACTACCCTATAGCCTACAGTTTAAGTTTTGGTGCGTTTTGAAATAGCTTAGTTGCAATAAGTCAGTAACTCCAATGTGTTACAAGTGTTGCAGAAGTTGTGAAGTCATGCAACAGAGCCAGTCGACAGCGGAAACAAGCGTGTTTTATTACAACGTAGCCAAAAATCGCGTAGGCCTATGCATAATAGTTTCTAATGGGCTGTCAGATCGATAAAAGTTGGTCACGTGCCAAATAACAGATTCACGGGTCTTTAAGTTTGCACTTGTTGATTCTGCAACTTCAGACGCGCTAATTAAAGAGACACGCACCTCGCTTCTGGAGGACGGGGCTCAGGCGGTGCGCTGTGCCACTGTGGTGAGGTTGAGACGGAAGACTCTCCAATGCGGGCCCGGGGGCAGGCCACAGTTTCTGGGACAGAGCTCTGACAGCTCTCGCACTGCTGTCCGTTATTGAAAACAGATAATCCATGCCAGCGACAGAGAAAGTTTAATCTACAAAAAGTTTTACAAAGTGATCCGAAGTCAGCGAGCATTTCCCAGCGCGTCGCGTGTGCAGCTACAAACTAAACTAAAGCCACATTCCAAAACAGGAACTTTGACAAACGCTCACAAGTGCAGATATTTTGCCCCTAGTGGAGTCAAGCTGTGCAGCGCACCTCGGTTTACAACAGCACAGAGGCCCACAGTTTCTCTCATGACCGGAGCCTCGACCTAGTCCAGTCTAATACGTAGCCCGTTATTCTTCATAAAACCTTTACTTCTCCTTTTGATTTATTACATGGTAGAGAACTATTTTGCAAACATAAAAATGTGTAATAATAACATATAAATACAATTATAAAATAGACCTACTGCTGTAATAGGCTATGAGAGACATGATATTACATGGTAATAACTTAATACTGCCTAGGCCTGGGGTTACAATAGGCTATAGCCTAATAAATCACAACTGTATATACAGTATTTTGGCAGCACAAAACAACTTTGCCTAAGTCCTACTATGCATGTGTCTCTTCATTTCAAGCATCCAAATATTCCTATCAAATGGATTGATTTTGACACTAATAAATCATTATACCAATAAGATTAGCATAAAACTGTACCTGGCTTGCCCTCCACTCTCTGACTGTTAGATTTTAGTATGGCTGAAATACAGCTCTTTAAGGCTCCACAGACAATGACACCCATATGACTCCTTCCACAGTCACATTATAATAAAGAGAATTTCATGTTGAAATCTAAAGAACACTTCTGTGCTCGGACGCAACTCAAGAGGCACTGTGAGCACTCTGTAGGCATGTGGCATATAAGTGTCTGCTCATGTGGCGACAGAGAGAAAGGTGGCATTTACAGCGGCTAAATGAATGTGGGAAAGAGAAAAACCAACAGACTTGAACAGGCTGTGATGATAATTGGACAGTGGGCTCAGGTATTCAGGTGGAAATCCTGATGTATTATTCATTCAGGGATAGAGCTGTAGTGAGAGGGGGACAGGGGCTATAAAAACAGAACATGTTTTGGAGGAGGGGCTATATGTGTAATGGCAAATTAATAACATCAACTGGTATTCTTTGCAATTGTATATACAAAGTGGTTGTACACGTTTATTAAAAAGAAGTCATACAACTAAAAGAAATGAAAACATACATAATAATTGTTTTCATAGAAATAAATAGGAACTGAAGATCTGTTTTGGTTTGAGAGGGCAGTATGGGCAAACACAGACATGAAACATGAACATGAAAGAGCTCTATAGAGTGGACTATTATAAACAGTGTGCGCCATCTGCTGGCTGCTTTGAGAAGTGCAGCGTATAGTGTACCTAAACGCAATGGCTGATACCATCATGAATACAGTGCTTACCGCAAATAATTTAGATAAAATACAACTACTAGGTATAACACAACTACTAGGGGTGGTGAAAAAAAGATGTTGAATATGACAGTAAACCTGCTTAAGACAAAACATAAAGCAGGTGAGTTCCAGCAGGAAAAGACCTTTATTTAGGAAAGGCAGTAGACAGTACACTGTATTAATAATCATTTCAATAATATAGTTCATAAGCATCCAGGGGACCTCACTGACCACAGCGTTCATGTCTGACCCTTCACTGGACACTACTGCTCCTCTTGGCTTCTGGACAGTGTATAGACACATTAGAGACTGGCCTCTTGCCACCACATGAGGCTTCTAACTCTGTGATACAGTACATTGTGTTGTTGTACAGCCTCCTAACCCAGGTTTAAATCAAGTCTAAACCAGGGCTAAGCCCAGTTACTATGTGAGGTCTAAACCTGGATGTAAACAAGGACTTGATTCAAAATAAACCAGGATTAAACCATCTATAAATCAGTCCCAAATTAGAACTAAAAATAGGACACTAACACTAACCAAGGCAAATGCAATAGGCTTTGTGGAAGCTGAAGATTTATTTACTAGCTGTATATTGCGCACCGGAGGTACTTAGAAAGGAATATTTTTTCTGCTAGTCTCTAATTAAGCTTTAGTGTGACCAAAGAGGGAAAATGAGTGAATTCCCACTGTGCCCATCCAGCTACTATAGCAGCCGCATTGCATGGAAATTATGTAAGCAACTTTGTTCTGCTTAAGCTAGCATTATTTGTGTATTATCCATTTTTTAATTTTTAGCAGATAAAAATATCATTTGGAGTTAGTGAACGGCAGTTGGTATTGTATTGTATGGCAGAGTACCAAATGTGACCATTTTAAGTTGAATCTTCCCTGTGGGTTTTCTTGTAGTGCTCTGTCTTCCTTCCACGGTCCAAAGACATGCATGTGTTAGGAGAATAGGTAATCCAAAATTGTACCTAGTGATATGACAGTGAACAACTGTTTGTCAGTGTCTGTCTTTCTGGCTGTGCTCTGCCTATTACTCATACTAGTTGTTGGGATATATCCAGTGTGATCATCCAGACAGCCTTGGTTGATTTCTGGACCAAATGGAAGTTTTCTTTGTAAAGTTTGCATTAGTGTCTAGTCCAGGTATTTCCAAGAAGCAAGAGGTTCCCGGGTTCAATTTCTGGACCGGGCAGTCGGGGCCCTTCTGTGTGGAGTTTGCATGTTCACCTCATGTCGATATCGCAATTTTAATGATCACAATTAGCAAATTGCAAATTTTTTAGTCAGTATAATACATCTGCACCAAACAGAATATATGGTCAAAAACCTGCTTCTCTTGTAGGTTCAATCTCTACAAACATATTCTGAAAGGCGTGCGATTCTTGTGGAAGTTTAACAGTTCATATTTTCAACTTTTTTTCAAGTGTTAAAAAAGACTAAAATATGAACTTGAAACACAAACATGTTTCAAATGTGCTGTGAACTGATTCTTGGCTTTAAAAACAAATCGTAGATCTAATTGTAATCGGAATATCTGTCATAAAAAACTTAGATTCGATATTTTTTATTTTTTAAAGTTGTTCAGCCCTAATGTAGGCATTTGTTTATGAAAATAAAAAATTATACAAAGCTACATCTGTCCTAATGCCACATAAAAGGAAGCTATTTTGAGTGTTTGTTACAGGCAGAGTTTTGATTTATGTAAACATGGATTTGCAGTTGAGTCCTGATCTGATTATGTTGACTGAGTTAAAATGAAGTCTTGTTATAATGAGTGGCGTGTATAAAAGCCAGTGGTGTCAGCAGCAGAAGCCCCTCGGAGGCAGCTCTAGTGTGGGGGGCTTTGTCACCATCTCAGAGCGGGCCACTGGGGAGCGAGTGTTAATCTCAGCACTTTCCCATTGAGAGCCAGGTATAGACCGCAGCCTAATCCCAAGCACAGGAACACTTTCATTATGGCACAACAAACATGGGGGCCACTGGGGAGCTGCAGCTTTCCTACTGTCAGCCTCTGGACAGAATACATGAACACGATTAGCCTACATATGCAGTCACATGCAACTCGCTGGTCTGCAGATGCAAATGCAGAAGAAGTCACTCATGGAGCACAAATGAACCTGCTGGCAAACAATAACAAGGATCCCATTGAGTTGTACTTGGCATTTTAAAGATTGGAGCCATGACTAATAAATTAGGACTAAATCAGGGCTAATTCAGACTAAACCATGTCTAAACCAAGAACATAATCATTATCCAAGCATGTTGTAAACCAGGCCAAAACCAAGTCTATACCTGGATGAAACTATACCTATACTGTGCTAAAACCAGGTCTAGAGAACTACAGCAGGACTAAACAGGACAAAACTATGACTAAACCATGTCCAAAAAGGGGACATAACCAAGTCTAAACCAGCATTAAACTAGGTCCAAATCAAGACTCAATGAGGTCTAAACCACTTACAATGCAGGACTAAATTGTGCCAAAACTAGCAGTGGTTTACTTGTCACATCCAGAACTAAAAGGGTAATATAGAAACTAAATTAAACTAAATGAAGACTTGGAACTGCAAAAAACACCTGCGTAAACAGCCAGTGTACCACCAGTGGCCCCCGACCCACAGTTTAAGAACCATTGACATACAATTTTCTATCATTCCTTGCACATAAAGATAATCTGAATACAATCACTACCAAGAGAAATTCAAATTACTTCTCTATTAATCCTTATGTTGTCATATCAGCCAGCAACCAATGGACCACACTCTGTAGTTTCCCTTTTAAGTCCCGCTCACATACGCTGTACAGGGAACATTAAATGTTCATTATTGTTCAATGTAAATGGAAGGAAACAGAGGTTTTTTCTCATCATGGCTGACGTCTGAGTGACACACCACTAACACTTATGTAACCATAGAAAGGCTGTACAGTTCTGTATATTAATGCACTATTGTCAAAAGATGGTGGGGCGAGAAAAAAAGGTCTCCTCTACTGTATATACTGTATCTTGATTTAGTCCTTGGTTTAGTCCTGCTTTGTCCCTGGTTTAGCCTGGGTTTAGTGCTGATTTTGTCTTTAACAGCTTCTGATTCATTTTCATTTACAATTTCATTTAGTTAAGACCATTTATTAACCTGGCAAAAGCCAGATCGGTGTGTAGCCCTCTGCTTCAGAGTGCTGCACATGGATCTGGACTTGCTCCATAGACCCCTTTTTGAAAACATGTCCACTCAGGAGAGAGCTGATTGGCTGAACGCAACACAACAGCTATGGCGTAGCCAAACAAGGAACTGCTAAATTCGTAAATGAATTTAATAAATTATCGCTGGGTGATTTTTAATGTTTTTGTAAAACGATAGCAGAATACATTACGTTTCTCAGCGTTAGCATGTTGCTAATACGCTTTAATAAAGGCTTGTTGTTGTCGGCAAAGATAAAGCCCGCCCACTCACTGCAAATGCAGCCACATGATTGGTCCGCACCACCAGTGGAGTCGAGTCGGACAAAGTGAATGGGAGTGGTACAAGATGGATTTCCATGAGGTTGCCAGGTTGGGTAAGGCAAGGTTAACCATTTATATGAAAAAACAAAATCCAAATGTCACCAATCATATCATTATGTCAATACTCAAAACACTAGTTATCGTATATAGCATGTTTTTTTTCTTTATGTAAAATATTTTGCTACTATTGCAAAACAAAGCAGCCTATCCCCACCAGATTGGATGATTCAGGCTGGCATGGTTCATTTTATCTCATGAATATATATTTTCCCTTCTGCCACAGTCAAATACATGCTCATCTGTTGTAGCGGTGACAGATTTTATGGGACAAAGCTTCACTTTTTCAATGAAAGACAATTGGAGAGGCTGGGTTTTCTGGCAAGTGCCGCTAAACACCTGTGATTGTTGTTATTGTCTGGGTTTTGAAGCTGGATCGCATTCAAACCTTCGGGGTCTTTATGGTGCTTGTTTTGTTTATACCAGGAACGGGTGTTGTAGCCTACCATCTCATAGCGTTAACAATTTCGGTTCTGCATTCATTCCTATTTAATCCCTTAGTTTGCTTTAGATACGGTTTAGTCTTGGTTTAGCCCCTTCTTTGTCCCCTGTGATAATTTTGTATTAATTCCTAATTTCCCCCTTAATTTAGACCCGAGTTAGTCCTGGTTTAGACAAATTTAGTCCAATAAAATTTTACTTTGAAAACTACATGTTTTCTGAGTTTGTGTTTGGTGAAAATGTTTGTGAACCCTTGCTTGAGGTGATCATAAACCTGCAGCTGCACCTGCCTGTTGACTGCTGACATTTTAGTTTATTTTTCAAAATGTCAGTGGCATTAACCCTGACGATGCAGAACATTATAAGCCAAACAAATGGGCTTTAACATCTTCACAAGCCTTTTATGACTTCATAAACTAATTGACTAAATGTGGTGTGTGTCCCTTGCGCCTTGATCAGTATGGCTCTTGGTGAAAAGAAAAAAGAGGTCAAGGGAGAGACAATTAATGACTTCCAGTAACTGTAATTGAAACTGTTTCGAAAGGTTATGGGTTAATATTGTGACCACCTGTCAGCTGGTACATATTATGTCAGTAATTCTCAAATGATGGGATCTAAACATAAGTTGAGAAATGGGGAAATAACTTTTTGACACTTTAATAGGCAGATCTATTTTCCAGCTTGTAAGCTCTCATAGCTATTAAACCATCATGTGCATGTTCAGGACAAACCTACCAAAGATTAAACTAACCATCAGAATTTTTATATGGAACAATGTTTAAGATTTACATAGGATGGTTTGAAACAGAGAGAACCCCTGATAACACAGAAAGGAGATACCGACTCCAATGATGGAGACTGTGTGTTGGCCAACTAAATAGATTGAATCACAGCTTACTGTATTCTGTTGTTTGAAAATCAAAAAAGGGCTTTCAGCACACCAAGCCATCCTGTGATGTCAAAGTGTCCTAACCTTAATGCCTTCATGTTGTAGGTGACACATGGCTCAGTTATTGTGTGGTGTCTCTTCTAACGCTGCCTCTGGCACATTTACTGTTCTATACTGTATGTCCCTTTAGCCACAGTTCCTGCCTCTCCTCTCTGGACTATGCTACAGGGTGGTTCATGTTGATAGATGACCGCTGATGTTAGAACGGCCTATCTCTCACCGCTACATCAACGGCCCCGCTCCCGCTCATCTATCCTCCAGTGTCCGGAGAGGCTGGGTGGCCCCCGACGACTGATGACCACAGCTTTAGAAGGAAGAGAAACATAGCTGTCTGGTCAGAGCACTGCCCTATGTGTCAATCTATTACCTTTGCTTCTATGTCCTGTTGTAATACCAGTCTCCTGTATGGAAGTAAGATAAAATTACATTAAATAAATAACACGGTAATGCACTACACAGCTGATAGTGGGGCCTTATTTTATGCCTGAATCAAATGTCATTTTAACAGTCTTTTTATTTTATTGCAACAGCATTAATTTGGTTGCAGAAAGCTGGATTTTGACAATGTATAGAACCCCTGGTGAACCACTTTTAATCCCCAAACCATCGCTTGTTTGTGGTTTTTGTATTGCCTAAAGAAAAATAAGATCCAGTAGTCCAATACTTGTTTGACAACCTAAATATACCGGTAATGCTAACTGCAAGATCTAGCATTTTACAAGCCAAAAGATTTACATTGTATTCATCTATTCATACAGTAGTAAGTTGATATATTGTTGCAAGAAAACTGCTGTGTGAAGTGGTGGTTTATGGTCGTGTTTCCATAGGATCAAGTCTTGTATTCAGACATGACAAAGTACAGGCCGCTGGCAATAAACTGTCACATCGACTTGACTGACGAGTGTTGTGTGTGATGTTCTTTGTCACCTCACAGCCTTTTGACCCAAACATGAACTATGTGTTCTTTCACACACAGGGCTGTTTTTGTATTTCCTAACTTTATTTGCAACATTTTTTCCCAAATTATATTCCCATTGATTGTAAGAGGATTGAAATCTTTATAAAAAATACACAATTATCTTTAGAGAGAAAGCAGCCATACTGTACATGGACACTCTCACATGTATAGCAATTCACAAACTACTAACAACAACTAACAAATGCATGTCTGAAGCTCTAGTGCATTAAGAGACACACACAAGGAGGGCATACAGACAGCAGTGAGATAGAATGTAATTGGTCATTCCAAGGACCACACCTACAACATCCTTCTTGAGAGAACTTACCACCATCTATAGACCACCCAAATACCACAAGGATTTTATTAATGATTTTTCGGAGTTCCTGGCGGAGGTTAGGCCTAAATATGACTCTATCCTCATTGTCGGTGATTTTAATATTCACGTGTGCTGTCCTGACAAGCCTATGGCAACTGATTTTTTAAATTTGATTGACTCTTTTAACTTGGTGCAGTCCGTGTCTGTCCCAACACAGGAGCGGGGGCGCACCCTTGATTTGGTTTTATCTTTATCCTTGCCTGTTTTTAATTTAGAAGTAGGTGATGCCACTTTCTCTGATCACATGCCTGTGTTTTTTAACATTACTCTCCCCTGCAATGTGGTAAAGCCGTGCGCTCCTCCTAAGCGCTCCCGTGCCATTAACCCCTCCACTGCTGCCCAGTTTTCTGCTGTTTTCAGTCAGGAGTATGTCTGTCCCGAGGATAAATGCACAAATGCAAATGAGCTCAGCTCCTGGTTTTACCACTCCTGTCAGGCTGCACTAGATGCTGTAGCGCCCCTCAAAAACAGACAGACAAAAACAAAATCTGAGCCCTGGCTAAATGATGACACTCGAGCGGTCAGACGTAAGTGCCGCAGAGCTGAGCGAACGTGGAAGCAGGACAAGTTGCAGGTGTCTTATCAAATGCTTAAAGACAGTTGGCGCCTATATCAAGCTACTGTAAAAGAAGCAAAAAAGAAACATTTTGCAAACATTATTGTTTCTAACCGTCACAACCCCCGTGTGTTGTTTAAAACCATTGACTCTGTTCTTAATGCCCCACAGGCTGTTCGTATTGAAGCATCTGTTGAATTATGTGAACATTTCCTCCATTTCCTCCTGCTCTTGACCCATCAGACCCTCCCCTCTGCTCTGCTGCCTTCCATCAGTTTGAGCCTGTCACCATGTCTCAGTTGGAGGAGGTTGTCAGACACCTGAAGCCCACAGGTTCACCACAGGATGCAGTCCCTCCTCGATTTTTTAAAGAGGTTTTTTCAACTTTAGGATCATCTGTGCTTGCCATAATAAACACCAGTTTGACCTCAGGAGTGGTTCCTGGAAATGTGAAGAACGCCGTAGTTGAGCCTCTTCTCAAAAAACCTGGTCTGGATGCCACTGACCTTGCTAACTTCAGGCCAATCTCCAAGCTACCTTTTTTATCAAAGATTTTAGAGAAAATTGTTCACAATCAGCTAACTTCTTATCTAAATAAAAACAATTTGCTTGAGATCTTTCAATCTGGTTTTAAGGCATTGCACAGCACTGAGTCTGCACTTTTAAAAGTTTTTAATGACATTCTTTTAACTTGTGACCGTGGTGACTGTGTGGCCCTTGTATTGTTGGATTTGACCGCCGCATTTGATACAGTGGATCACAACATTTTAATTTCCCGTTTGGAGCACAGTGTTGGCATTAAGGGTGCAGCCTTAGACTGGTTCAGGTCCTTCTTAAAGGGAAGAACTTTCTGTGTGCGTCTGGGAGACACTGAGTCCTCGTCTGCTCCGTTGTCCTACGGGGTTCCGCAGGGCTCAACTTTGGCCCCTAGCCTGTTCTCCCTGTACCTGCTGCCCCTGGGCTCTATTCTAAGAAGGCATGGCATCGCCTTTCACTGCTATGCAGATGACTGCCAGATCTATGTGCCTCTTACTAAAAAGGATGGCTTCTCCCTTAGTGCTCTACAGAACTGCCTGCACGACATCAAAGAATGGATGGCCATGCACTTTTTGCACTTTAATGACTCCAAGACTGAGGTTGTAGTGTTCGGACCCAGCACTACAAATAGGGCTACCACAGTAGATCTGGGAACCCTAACTAAATATGCAAAGACTGAAGTCAAAAACCTTGGTTTTAAAATGGATGTTGATTTTAAGCTGGACAGTCAGATCAGATCTGTGGTGAAGTCCAG
>JAVQKG010053219.1:0-18075 GCA_036025885.1 Hypseleotris bucephala
TTGACGCAGACGCATGGGGCGTTTCGCCGATATACATTTGCTGTCGTTTACGACAGCCTGGGTCTAGTTTTATATAGTTTGGAGATTAACCTAATAAACTTAGGTGTGATGTCTTGGGCCCGTGAATCAGCTGAGCACGTGTGAGCTTTTACTGTCCACTGTACGGCCCCGAGAGAGAGAGAGGAAGAGAAGAAGAGAGCCAGGAGTGGGCCCAGCGCCAGCCCACCCCACCCTTGCTGCTGCTGCCTGCAGAACCACAAGTACTGCATTTCCTGAGGGCAATGCAGAGAACAAGGAAGATGAGGTTCACTCCTGCTAAGGTCATTGTGGAGCTATATCTCAGAGTGGGACAGCGTGGACAGACTGACTTGTGAGCACTTTGGGTGAGGGCTGTGCGATATGGCAATAATTCTGATATGAATTTATGACTGGAAAGATCATTGAATCGTGCTACAGTGCATTTGTTTATGTTCTGCTCCTCACTGTTATTTGTACTGTAACAATACCAGTGTCAATAAATTACAATAAATAAAAGTAAACTAAAATTGTGCCTGAAATAGTGATCATGGCTTAATTAAATGGTAACCACAGGCCTACTTATACTTTGGGTGCAACCATGTTGCCAAGGTCCACATATCCACAGAAGCAACCGGTAACAGAATAACTCTGTAAAGCTAAATTAAGCCTGAGAAAATATTCATTTATTAAGCCTTATATTTAAACATTACACAAATGATATACATCCTACTGACTTAACATTTCTTTTGCTTCTTTTGCACTCCTTGTTACTAACCTCAGCATCTCACAGGGTTTAAAGGCCATTTGTGTGAATATTGGATGGAAACTAGAAGGTGTATAACAACATGCATGACAGAAGTATAAGCAGGTCTCCCCTGAGATGTCCCGGATAAGCATGGAAACATTACCTTAGGCGTGTGAATCACTGCTAATGGCCTCAGTGAAAAGGTAGTACAGAGGTAGGACACATTAGGATTGAGACCTTGAGTTTGGGAACACACACTGCAGCACTTTTCCGCTGTCAGCGCAGTACAGCAAAAAGGCTTCCTCTGCACAAGTCCCTTTGATTTATGCCACTCCGTCAATGGGATCCACAAACACCCCTGTCCTGAGAAGAATTGAAAATGAGAGCACACTTGCAGATCCTTAAAAATTTATTGAAGTCAATGTAAGATGAAAACATAAGTGATTGACAAAGAACATTTGCCCTTGCATAGATCACATACCATGCCATGTCATCAACGGACAAAGGAAAAACATTCAACTTAAGATGACAATGATGGCTAGGTTAAGTTGAGTTTGGTTTGCATGTTTAACAATCCTTTTACTAAAGCAGCCTATCTCTGCAAACAGTCATGTAAAAAATAATAATGTTGAAACAGGTTGTCGTCATATAGTAGTCATGGTTTACTGGAGGGAGGCTTGTCGTGAGTGAGGCACACAAAATCCCAACATTTAGCTGTAATCTATGCCGTTTTCACAGGCAAAAGACCCATCCGTGATCAACATTTCTTAAGACAAACCCAGTAAAATACAGTATTATGGAGTTTGTGGGTCCTGTTCAGACATGTTTCCTCAATACAGCATTTCTAGAGACTTGTACAGTGTCAGTTCAGAGAGCATCGGTCCGAGAATAGATATCATTTGAGGAACTAGCCCTTGATGTCCTTGCTCATATTCAGGAGCCAAACACAAGCAGAACAAGGCGTCTCTCACAGTGCCTTCTCGATGAGAGGTTAGCACTGGTCCAGCTCTGAAGAGGGCCTTAGTGCAGATGAACGGTTTCTCCTAATAATGATGCAACTGTATAATAGTTGATCCTCAGTTTGAAAGGCAAAGCACATGCAGTCTTTCTTTGACCATGCAGGTTTTGCGATTATAGGAGTAGATTCATCTTTAGAAGTTAGAAACATGTAAACATTTTTAAAACCAAAAAGACAAACATTATTGTCCACATGTTTGCAGGGAGTATATTGGCTTGTCAGAGCATTATTTTGATAATCCTATTATGAGGCATGGGCTTCTTAAATTTATTATTACAGTTTCACAAAAACAAAACAAAAAAAGTACAATTGATTTGGTTGGATATATTTTTTATGTAGCTCAAGTATATAGTGGTAACTTGTCTCTATCTTATAATAGCAAATAGCATGTTGTTCATTTAATCTTTGAGTTTATTTGCAGAAGCATAATATGACAGTACAATAAACATATAGTTAGGCACCTTCTCTAGCCATCTCCCACATACAATTCTATGAACTGATGTTTTTAAATAAGTGCGTTGAGGATTCAGTTTACTTTGCCTTGACAAGGTCTCCTCAGTTCTACACCACAACTTGTATTGCATATGCTATTTTCACTGCTGGCTTGAACACTAAAGTCACCTCCTCACTTCTCCAGTGAACAGAGGTCAAGAGGTGTGTACAGACAGCCCTCTGGTGATTATGTGTCCAGTGCTTTAAACATCTAACAATTGAAAGGGACTAGCTGTTAATGTAAAAAGCATCTAAGAAACATGTACATGTGTTTTCTTTCATTCACATGTGTTTTCTGTCCTATTGCTGTTAAAAGTGCTTGTTGTGTTAGGTATTTAATGCTTAGCACCATCTGAGCAGCACTGGTAACATGTGATGCAGGATATTAATACAGTAAAACATCAGTCGACTATAATGTTATTGTTTTATCTAATGTTAATGCTATAATGTGTGGTATCTTAAGATATGCACCCCCTGTACTTTTTTGCTCGTGTGTTACATACTTAGAAACAAAGCTCTTAACCAGTAACCTTGCTTGAGGCAGACTCCTTTCATACAGTACAAAGATCCACTCCAAAGAGCAACCCAAACAAATGACTCACCTACACAACACACATACAGACAAACTAGACTTTAGAAGTGTTTGACAAATTCGTCATCACAAGACAACAATCACAGTCCTCTGCTTGCACCATAAAGGGCAGCATCAGAAACAATGACATTCAAGAAGCACTGCAGATAAGCTTACAGACCTAAGTGAGAGCTTACAGTACAGTTTATCCTAGAGATGTACAGCAGCTAGAAATATTCAAGTGCTCACCACTGTCTCTTTACTAATCTGTAATGTTTTCCAAAAAGCTTCACTGATAAATAAAACGTGATTTTCACAAATAAAAAATACTGTGCAAATGATGGGACACGCATTGATGTGCACAATAATGCCCATAAGTTTTAAAATATTGAACCCACAGAGGTGTTTAACACAATGGGTGAATTTATATAAACGTACGAGACACAACATCTCTTTATAGCAAGAGTGAAGGAAGCTGTACACACTGTACTGCCAGTGAACGCTCTGATTGTGCGTAGCTTT
This sequence comes from Hypseleotris bucephala, assembly GCA_036025885.1. Taxonomy (NCBI): domain Eukaryota; kingdom Metazoa; phylum Chordata; class Actinopteri; order Gobiiformes; family Eleotridae; genus Hypseleotris; species Hypseleotris bucephala. Next base: position 3,367 of record JAVQKG010053219.1, read on the forward strand.
AAGTAAAGGAAGCAATAAGACTGAGTTACACTATCTGAAATAAGAGCTTATGAAAAGGCTATGCTTTGGGACTATCACATTCAATACTGCACAAATGCATTTTACACTTACGGTTCCATTTGCATTATGGAAAAGGAAGCCCTGCATTGAAGCTTGCAGCTCTGCAGCAAGTTTGCAATGACCTCACTGAGGTAGAAACCCTGAAGCAGTGTGGAGGACAAAAACTACATCAGCTACTATATAGTGTGCTGAAATGTGTTAAAATTCCTTTTTGTGTTGAAGTGGTCAACATGCAAGGTACAAAATGTTGCTGCTTAATTATTAAGTGCATGACAGTGTAAAAAAAACGGGTCTCTGCATAACGGTCATAGATCTGTTTTTGTCCGACCACAGTCACTTGTTCTTCAGCCTGTTCTCATCATTCACAACTTTACAACTTTCTCATGTTAATCCTAAAATACTTAGGCACTTCCACTGGGCCTGTTGGTGAAGGAGTTAAAGGCACTAGCAACCAATGTCAAAAACTGTGTTACTCAAAATGTTCTCCTCAATTCAATCAAAACTAAATCTAAAAAAAAACTATGATAATAAAGTATGACTAATATTTGTTATGTGTGTTGTCCAAAGAAAGATCATGCACTGCGACAATATTGTATTTAGTGCCTATAATGGTTAAATGCATTTTAATACTTGTTGGTGTCTTGACTACTTTTAAACTAGAAACTGTGCATCCTCAGGATTTAATTTGATATATTTGATCACAATTCAGAAACGCTAAAGATTAATTTCCTGACCATAGGGCACTGCATTGAAGCGTCTGAATTGCAACAAGCTGTATACTCATGTCATGCATTAAATATACCATGATACAAAAGTACTTTAGTGGATAGACCATAATGCAGATTATTTTTTCATGCTATGATCTCATCTATGTACTGATCCCTTAAGTTTTAACATTCAATTTCTATAAATATAAAGTAACTTCAAAATAAAAAATCATCCAGTGCACTCATTATGAAGAGATAGGAGGAGAGGTGGAGGCAGGTATCCAAAAGAATATCCTTTCCATTGTGTGAAATATGTTTCATGCATGTCAATATCAAAATGGAAAGTCTGATCATGCTTGTGTGAAGCTCACTCGTCATTGTGCTGTGATGCATCTAAAGGGCATGGCATTGAATCACTTGGTGATATCATAATTGTAGCATCTGCTTGAAACAGCAGCATTGCAGATGTCCCATAAGCAAGTAGAACTCAGTCCATTTACGTCCACACCAAAGAGACCAGTCTTCCTCCTATAAGGTGCTTGCTGTGTAGTTGATCTTGGAGGAGCAGGAAAGGTGAGGAGTTAAGGGGTCACCTCAATGTCTTGGCGCTTACAACATGGCTACAGGTGCCTTTGTCTTTTCAGACATATCTGGTACAATGTGCAACTTGCCGAAATATTATTGGTATTCCATGCATAAGATCTTGCTTGTCACACTATTGTCCAGTGAGTGAGTTTGGGTTCTGAAACCCCTTTATGGCTCTGTGGATGGATATGCTTTCTCTTTTTGATCATTTATATATAAAGGATCAGTAGAATTAATTATTCTAACTACCTATACTCTAACAGCTTTGACTTATGGTTTAATCTCTATAGTTTAGCATAGTTGTAGGCCTAGTGCCAGTGAGCGCAGGGCAGGTAAATGGAGATTCCATTGTTTTTGAAAGTGTCTAAACGTCTGTAAGCAGCTTGCTTTTATTCACACAGTTTTGGTTAGCTATAGTGCAATTACCAGTTCTTAGATTTGCCTCCCTAAAGTTGTCAATGCTATTGTTAATGTCTCCGTCAATCTCCATATATTCTGACTTGCTGACAGTAGATGAACTGCGGCGACTGGAGTTGGTTTCAGAGGGGATGTTGGGGTTGCTGACTTTGAGCAGCTGGGCCTGCTCTTCTCCCTCTGTTTCTCTGTGGTAGAAGTAGTTGAAGTTGGACACAATGACAGGGACGGGTAGTGCAATTGTCAAAACTCCAGCAATGGCACACAAAGAACCCACAATCTTGCCTCCTATAGTGACGGGGACCATGTCCCCATAGCCCACAGTTGTCATAGACACAACAGCCCACCAAAAAGCATCAGGTATGCTGCTAAACATGGAGCCTTCCTCTTCTGCTTCAGCAAAGTAGACTGCGCTGGAGAATAAGATGACTCCAATGAACAGAAAGAAGATCAACAAACCCAGCTCCCGCATGCTGGCTTTCAGTGTCTGACCTAGGATCTGCAGACCCTTTGAGTGTCGGGACAGCTTGAAGATCCTAAACACTCTGACTAGACGGATGACCCTGAGTATGGCCAGAGAGGTGGCCTGCTCCCCCACCCCCTCATTCTCTGGGTCTTCAGCCAGCTCTGTGCCCAGTGTGATGAAGTAGGGGATGATAGCCACTATGTCAATCGTATTCATCATGTTCTTGAAGAAGGCTGGCTTGCTTGGACATGCCAGGAAGCGCACTATTAACTCAAAGGAGAACCAGATAATGCAGAGTGTCTCAATGATGAAAAAGGGGTCTGTGAGAATATTTGGCTTGTAATAAACAGTAGTGTTCCCAATTGTTTCCATGCGACCCATTGGATCCTCTTTGAGCTGTGGTAAAGTCTCTAAACAAAATATAACTATTGAAATAAGGATGACCATCACTGACACTATGGCAATTCCTCTTGCTGTGCCTGAGCTTTCTGGATGCTCAAACAGGAGCCAAATCTGACGCTGAAACTCCTTTTCAGGTAAAGGCCTCTCCTCCTCTTTGATAAAACCCTCATCTTCACGAAATTTTTCCATTGCTTCTACCCCAAGCTCATAAAACTTGATTTCTTCTGAAAACATATCTAATGGGACATTCACTGGTCTTCTAAGGCGACCCCCTGACTGGTAATAATAGAGGATGGCATCAAAACTTGGGCGGTTCCGGTCAAAGAAGTACTCGTTTCTTAGCGGGTCAAAGTATCGCATCCGCTTTTTTGGGTTACCAAGCAATGTCTCTGGAAACTGGGAAAGAGTTTTGAGTTGGGTTTCAAAGCGGAGACCAGCGATATTAATGACCACCCTTTCGCAGCATTCGTGGTCATTGTGGTCCGGGGGATAGGTGTCCTGAGGGTGCCCGGGGACTGCCGAGGTCTCATCCATGTTGTCTCCTGCAACTACAGTCATTTTGAGAAGAAGAGGAGTAGAAGCCAAAGGTTGGATACCAGTTAGTCTTATTGTGAGCAAGCGGATTTTCCACGCCTCAGCTTCCCATAGCACTTAGGTAGGTGTAGGCGTCCCCAGATGAGAGGGGCTGGCTGGCTGATATGCCTCAGTGCGGCTCCACTGCGGTTCTCGCTGACTTGACCATTGCTGCTCCCCAGTGCATCTGCTGCCGATGTTCGCCTGTAACACAGAGAGGGAGGGTGAGCGAGGGAGGGGAGAGTGAGAAATAATGGGATCAAACAGCCAAGATTTCTGCTGCCTCAGCATTATTTGCACTTTATTTATTTAATAACTGGCTTATCTTACTTACAATTAGCACCGTTTACCAGAAGAGAAGGCTAAATTAAACAAAAGCATTCTGGTTTATTAAGTGATTTAACTTTAACTTCTCTTCAGACAGCTTAAATGTAATGTGTCTATTGTAGCTGTTAATAACAACTATGGGGAAAAAAACTCTATGTATCTTAATGAGAAATAATAGTGATTTACACTATGCCACTCAGCCTGCAGCCTCAACTGTAAAGTGACGCATAGATATTTGTACAACTCATTTTCTCCAGTACAAGCAGAAACACATTATAACATAGCATCACACATGAACTGAATCAAATACGTGTAGTAATGTTTTTCTCTGTGTTAAGAAATGTCAGTTAAAACAATACACTGTTTGTAAAGTCAGCAGTTCTTACCGGAGGCTGATGTTGGATGCTCCTGAACGCGTCTTATCCTGGAGTAAAACCATCCACCCGCAGGACACCGTCTGCTCTCATCAGCCAACTTTACACCACACACATCAGAGAAAACTTGACTGTGACAGTCATCCTGGTCCTACCGGCGTCCGTCACAGAGTAGAGCGAGAATCAAGGGACTACAGAGAAAAGCCGAACCGCAGCGACCAGCGCTGAGAGCTGTACCGCAGGAGCAACTCTGCTTCTGCAACTGAGGGGGGAGATGCATTAAGGGGCAATAAGCAAGCCCTTGACATTTCCAGACATCACTGCATCAGCAGAAATCTGCTGCCTTTGTGAGTCGCCGGTAGAGTGAAGAGCGCACTGTGTTTCCGCGGTGAGCACAAGAAATATGGGACTTGGGAGACAGTCGAGCGCAGCAACAGCGGCGTCCAGTTGTTTTTTCAGCAGTGCCAGACATGCTGTGTACTGGACATGCGAGTGCAGGGGAAGTGAATGGAGCGGGAGATGGGGAGGAGATGGAGCGGAGGAGGGGGTCGGAGGAGGAGTTGGAGGCTTTCGACGCAATGCAGACCGGCTCTACAGCACGCTGCCACAAGTTCTCCACACGCCACACAAACAGCTCCTGAGTGCCAGCTCTGGCGCAATCTCTGCAAAATATACAGCTACAGAAAAGGCACTTCACTAGTCCTTTATCAAACATCATCCAATATGGCTATAAGCCAAGAATATATCTTTACTTAGTACATGTGATAAGCACCTTTAGCCTACTAATAAATATGAGTAAAATATCACCAGTTTACATTTCTGGACTCTTATCCTAAATGTTACATAACTTTAATGCGTTTTGCTAAAGCACAAACAAGCTGGTTTAATTTCAGCACCAGGGACAGCTCATTAGATATCCACGTCTGACGAACAAAGTTTGATGTTGACATTGAATACAATTTGCTACAAGGTTGAGTCAAATTTGTCCTCTTATGAGACGGACCTGCTCATGATAATGTGTAAATTACATAAAAATAATGTGTTCATAAAAAACAAAAAGTATAAGGCTTTGTAAGACAATTATTCTAGGTAGCCTACACAATTGAATTTTAGTGATTGGGGAAGAATTTGGCTTTAACCACCAGATCTCTGAATCACCCAACATTTTTCACTTTGCCATTTTAATAAATTAATTGGTACAGTGTCAAATCGGCCAAGCCTGATGCGAAATAAGCGATCAATGTGCAAGTTTAATTTATAGACAGCCTGATGGCTAAGTAAAAAATGTTTTATTAGCTTTAAATATTAAGTTATATGTTCACATTAATTTTTACATTAGAAAAAAATAAATATTAACATTTAACTCACAATGCCATCATGTCATACGGACATGATTTTAGGCTTTACTGCAATAATAATTCACATTTACAAAATGACAATATATACATATGTTCTTCATACAACAGTTGTTATCAAAGCAGGCAATAAAGAAGAGTTTTGTTGGCCACTAATACAACCCTTTTGTCATTGTATTAAATAAAAAATATACATACTCTTACTTTTTCCGGGCATCTGATAGGCCTACAATGATTATTAAGTTGACATCAGGTCTCAGGTCTATCTGACGTAACCGTTCTGTGCCAGTGTTAGGAGGTAAAAGGGGACAGCTTCTGTTGAGCTCACACTTAACCATCACAAGAATCTGAAGTCAAACAGTGTGATCTCAAGGCTTAACTTTAAAGCACTTCTGGCAACTGCACAAGTTAATGTAGCCTGTGTCCTGAACAGAACTATAGCCTGCATGGACAGAAGACTGCCACAGAGAGGCGCTCAAGTCTCATCTATGTTCAACCCTGATCAGCTTCAGAAGCACAGCACACTTCAAAGAGGACAAACACGTTTATTTATCTTCTGTCATAATGGGCATATACTAGCCTATACGCTTAAGACAGTCTAGTGTTCAGGGCACGCCAGACAATAGCAAACGTTTTTTTTTTTAAGGCAGGAACTTATTGTGAGTGCAAGTAACACCATAAGCGCGTGGCCAAAGAAAAATCCACGCGACCACATGTATACACCGAGTGTGTCATTTAAAAATACTGACTTAATAATGTGGAAAATTATTTCTTGTTTCTGTAACAGTGAGTCGCGTGCGCTCCACCGTGTGCGTCATGGGCGCTTTGACGCACGACATAACTTTGTTCTCCAGCCTGCAAGCTTTGTTCGATTGAAGAGATATTAAGCAAAACATATCCCGAAGCACACTTGTGCCTCTACTGATTAGAATAACAACCAAAACGTGTAGCTAGCACAATTTGAGTTCAAACCAACGCACATGCGCCCATTGCATACTTTATAGATGGACCATCGAACATCAGCCTTGAGTATTTAATAAGGCCAACAAGTGTCCATTAAGGTAATAATCCTTTTAAAGTCTGGGTGTCACATTGCCATTAAACTCCCATCCCGTCGGAGATGCTATACGACTCTCATAAACTGTGCCTCTCAAACAACTGTCAGTTTTCCTGCGTATGCCTCTGGGTTTAGGGCGGGATATGTCAGTGTCTCTAGGTCTCCCACATTCTGATAGGACTCGGACTTGGAAAGGGGCTGAGTGCTTTTATTTGAGTCACTATCAGCAAAAGATGTCTGCTCCTGTTGCCCACAGGTTACATGCACATACTGGACATTTTCTTCCTCTTCATTATCTCGATGATAAAAATAATTAAAGTTGGACACAATCACAGGGACAGGCAGGGCTATTGTTAGCACTCCGGCTATGGCGCACAAAGAGCCCACAAATTTACCCCCAATGGTGGAAGGACACATGTCTCCATAGCCCACAGTAGTCATCGTCACAACAGCCCACCAAAACGCATCAGGTATACTGGAAAAGCCCGAATCAGGGTCCTCCACCTCTGCAAAGTAAACTGAGCTAGAGAATAAAACTACTCCAATGAGCAGAAAGAAGATCAACAGGCCCAGCTCACGGAGACTTGCGTGGAGTGTCTGGCCGAGAATCTGGAGACCCTTGGAGTGTCTTGAGAGTTTAAAAATCCTGAAGACTCGCACCAAACGGATGACCCTCAGGATGGCCAGGGACGCTGCTTGTTGACTGCTGCCTTGGTGTTCCGCCAAGTCAAGCCCCAGGGTAATAAAGTACGGTGCTATGGCCACTACATCAATAAGGTTCATAATGTTTTTGAAAAAGGCAGCTTTGCTGGGACACGAGAGAAACCTCATGGTAAATTCAAATGAGAACCACACTATACAAAGTGTCTCCACCATAAAAAATGGGTCTGTGAAAGGGTTTTGGGCTTTGCCTTGCGTGGTGCCATTGATATTGTTTTCTGGCGATGCAGGGACTTCTCTGAACTCAGGTAAAGTCTCCAGACAAAATATAACAATAGAAATTAAAATGACCATAACAGACACTATGGCTATTGACCGCGCAGGTCCTGAACTTTCTGGATATTCAAACAAAAGCCATAGCTGCTTCTGAAACTCATTGGTAGGCAGGGCTTGCTCTTCTTCTCTTATAAGACCCTCGTCGTCTTGAAACATCTCTACAGCTTCATTTTCGAGTTCATAAAACTTTATTTCCTCTAAGAATATGTCCACAGGAACACTGACAGGCCGCCGCAGCCTCCCTCCTGACTGGTAATAGTAGAGGATGCCGTCAAAGCTGGGCCTGTTTCGATCAAAAAAATACTCGTTTCTGAGTGGATCAAAGAAACGAATCCTTTTACGTGGATCCCCCAAAAGTGTTGTGGGGAACCGGGAGAGTGTCTTGAGCTGTGTCTCGAAACGGAGGCCTGAGATGTTGATCACCACTCTCTCACTACACTCCTGGTCTGCTGCCTCCAAATCTGCTGCATCTTGTATCAAAGGTGTCACGACCACAGTGTCGTCGTGATTGTCCTGGGACACCACAGTCATGTTTATCCTCAGAGGGTGACTCTGTCACTCACCTCCTCGGTGCACTTTGCCCAAGTGTTCTCCCAGCCACTCTTCTCATGCAGCCCGCCACTATACAAGTACAAAATCCTATTATTTCCCCAAAGTCCAGCGGTATAAAAATCCAGAGCGTGGTAGTTGATTTAAACAGTGCTTCTGACAGATTAGTGCCTCCCAGCTGTCAACTTTCAATGGAGTACACAGGTCTTTACTGACTACGGATGGCTATCATATTCACACCATTTTAAACTCTAAAGCCCTCCCCGAGTTGGAAGACCAGATGACATTTGTTGCTGTTGCTGTCCCTCTCAAGTTAGCTGCAACTCTGCACTGATTTCTTTATAAACACCTAAAAAGTATAAACAATTATGTCTAACTGTAGTCCAAAGGAAGAAAGAGGACAGGTTTTCCTATCTAGAGTTGAGTCGGAAGTGCAGCCTGTCACCCAGCAGGTTCCTCATTCATGAAATCACAGGCTATTCTTGTCAGAGGGAACCTCCAGGACCAGCCCACGGCTACTTTGGGTCACAGCCCACCATTTTAGAAACCAGGATGAGGCGACAAATAGGTCAAGCTTGTCAAGCACAGTGAGTGTTTTCTGTTGCATATTCACTATATGTTTAAAAATATAATATCAGTCAAACAACTGAAATCACATTTAGCGAAGGTCCAGTGAACTAGACAAAGAGCTGGCTGGTCTGACACCAGAGCAGTTAAAGGTAATGAAGACATCAGTAAACCGCTGTCAAAAAACATTCAATGCCTTCAAAGAGTTCACATGAAAGATAGAACACAAGGGTAAAGCCCAGTGTGAGTTGAGATACAAAGTGTAAAAAAAGAGTGTGGACTACTTGATGTAAAGTTTTAAACATAGCAGTGGCACTAAGACTGAGGTTATACAGTATGTGCACTCGGACCATAACCTATTATTAGACATGTTTTTCCACTTTCATTGCAGTCATAATGGTGTATCAGTTATCCAGTCAAGAACAATAATAGCACTGAGGCGATAATCAGTGTTACTAAAACCAACCTGGATGCTTTGCATTATTACATAGATGAAGGCAATCTTTCACAAGCACAGCATGCCATCACAACCTTTTTCAGAGAATTCAATTTCCAAGAGATTTACTTAAATTTTTTCAGCCGGGTTAACAAGCAGAAGATCCCTGAGTTTGGCCTTGTCTTTGCTGAACAAAGGCTTAGATTTCAGAGTCAAATGTCAGTGTCAGGACACGCTGCTGCCTACTGCTAATGTGTTAGCATATAGCGTTCACCATAGACTGACTGGGTTAAGCCATGGTGCCCCTTGACTGTATCTAAGGAAACAGCAATAACAAACAAGCTTTGGAATTGACACCTGAGTCGTATGTCGGACAGGGCAGAAAAGGCCTAAAACGTACACATTCTAATAGTGCAGAGTTGTGCAGAGCAGCGTGAGCCCTGTTTCTGGGCCTTACAAATCTGTACTCTTCTGTCTGTACATGCATTTTATTTATATGACTGACTGCATGTAATAAAATATAGTCTGGGTGTGTGGGGTGTATGGCATCGAGGAGGCAGCAAATTATTTATGGCTCAACCTGTGAATCCAGGAGACCCCCACGAAACATGATGAGATGGAGTCACTTCATCTTCATCTGTTTTCTAAATGTTTTTCAAGAATACGCATTCACCTTTTGAACTTTGATTCTCCATTATCATTTTTGGACCAGAGACGTAGAAAAAATGTTTCTACTATATTGCTGCTGGTAGACGATGTAGTAGTAATTTTGATGGATTGCTCTTCATTCCCTAGAGCTCTTCTTTGTCTAAATATAGATACCAGAGGTTCCTGTATCCTAGTCCTTTACAGACGTGAGGTAATCACATCAGCAACTTATGTCAGTGGCTCTCTTGGTTTACACTTACTCCAAACCCAGATTGGATAAGCACCTACATAGTGCCATAACTATTAGGATGTTTGATGGGAATACATGAGCATACTAAAGTAAAACTAAAGTCAACAACTTTTACAGATCATATGGTTTTAGTGGATTTGGATTTATTTGTAGTTTTACAAACTCACAAAAACCAACCGTGAACTTCTCCCGCTGATCCGTTTGAGTCTATACCACTGGTGGTTCAATCGTGCAGCACTCTTGCCATGAGTGGGTGTGTTTTAAATTCAAATTCATTCCATTTAGTAAAACTTATTAGCAACATGGGGACACTGAAAAACATAGTAGCTTTGCACTCCTATTTCTGATTGTTTTCTATAGGAGCCATTCGAGGTTGTACATATCTGGAACTGTGAATAGCAGAGTGTTACACATATCAATCAATAATGTCTGGTTATTGCCAAGTTAGCCAATACAGCACTCAAATGTAATATACATTTGAAGAAGTAAGCTATATAAAACTGGTGATGACAATAAAACTAGGCTTGTTTGGTTGTCTTAACTTACAAAAATACAATGTGGGGTAATACTATCTGCTTCTCTCCCATCTGAGATCATTTGTGGGCTATATTCTGAAATGCGTGTGTAGCACACATTATCATTCATCAGTAATGTATTGCTATATTTGGCAGAGATTTAAAGCTGTAACTAATAAATAGTGGGAAAGTTTTTTCTGTGTTTATGCTGTACCCATTAATGTGAACCCAGTGCCGAGACCATGCCCCCCTGTTCTTTCAGAACCAGGGAATCTACTCCAGAAAGAGGATACCCCACTAGAGCTCTATGCCAGTTCCAGACGTTTGATAGCCACCAATTTTAGACTGCTGTCATCTGAAGTTGATGTTCATGTTTTTGATGATAACATGGCATGCAGCAAGAGATGACACTAGATACCTGAGATCCAAGGGAAGGATTCCTTGGAATTACCGCTTCTCATCCCAGCTAGTGGATTATCATTTCACTCCTTGACCAAGACTTTCCCTTTTTAGTAGATAGTGTCGTCCTAAAGTCCAGTGACCGAGAGCAACTACAAGAGAGAGTTCCTTAGACAAGACAACCACTGCGACTTAACTATACATTTTATCATTTAAAAAACTCTCAATGTTTAGCTTTTGTTTAGAGCATTAGGTTAATAATAGGCACATAGTTTGCATTGTCACAATCTCTTGAAAAACATTTTTAACCTGCAAAATTGTTACATTATTAGAATGTATTGCCAGATCAGGTTATATAGGCCTACCTAAATATCTGATTATTAAGTGTACAATCAGAGAAGATGAAAGGATGAAAAACATTTGTGTAACAGCACACACTGGTCCAAGCTCAAGTAGTTTGATAATGTTTCACCTCACGAACTTCTAGTTCTGCATAACAAGGATATTAGTGATGACTTACTATAATATATTTTTATAGTTGTCATAATGGATGTGTTGCATGGAACTCATTTTCCTATTTCAGGAACCTGTGACAGGAACTGAGTGTATTCTAGAGTTTGTCATGTTGCTGACAAACAAAAGACAGCTGGAACAATTTTATGTTTCATACATCAAAATTTGACATTTATAAGGCACTCATGTTTGCATGTTTATGCCTGTATAGGTGCTGTATTTTCACCTTTCACCAGAGCTGTAATTGAAACCAGCTGAAAGAGCGAGCCTCTGCTGTGGAACCTTAGAGACTCCTATAAATAAACAGGCAACAGTCCTTCAACACTTGCCTATATGGCACATGGAATGATTAGCTCATGGCAAGAGCCCTCTGATCTTACAGTGTGTAGCCACAACTATTTTCTGTCAGCTATGTGCACAGCTTAACTCACACACGGTGTCAGGAATGCAGTCTCTGAGGAATTTACCAAATCTGGTCAGCCATACACTACCGTACTCTGGCCTTATGTACACAAATATGTGGCTCTACATAGCTACTGTATCAGCATAATGACCGAACCACGGACCTGAACTCAAGATAAATCTAGCCTTCACTGTGCTGGGGGTGAATAGCATGGATCTAACGAGATTTAGAGGTTTAGAAAAAACTTACCATTTCCAAGTATACAGAAAATAACTTCTTTGCAACTGAAAAGCCCCCCCTCCCCTCAAGGATACCTGTGTCTGGCCTAATCATGAACAATCATGCTAACGCTAATCCATTCGCGAAATCTTCGCGCATCTGCTGCTAATTCAAAATGAATTACAGGTACGTGCATCTGTTGCTTTACGTTAATTGGAGGAAATAATACCAAGAGTTATTCACTGGGTGTTATTTAACGCTAGGTTGATTTTTAAATCAGCAGCAGAAATGTTGGTAAGCAAGCTGTTTTTTGTTTGTTGCTAAATAAAAGGCATTGCCATTTGGACAGACCACTAGCTAACCGCTAATGGACTCCATGGAAAAATTGGGTTGTTTTTGGTTCAAGCTACTTTGACATAAACGGAGGCTTTTTATTGTTGTTGTTATTTTGAATCTTATAGACATTTAAAAAAGTCTATAAATTACATATTATCATTATTTATTTAGACAAAGATTTGCACAAATCAATATGAAGATAATTCTAAGGTATTCTTGTAACGTGTATATTGTAGTTGTCATCTGCTGCACTCTCTCTGCAGGACAGGGCTTCCTCTCACACTTAGATGTTGACTAAGTAGATTTACTAGAAGAGGCACGTGTTCTTTATTGCTTCACTATATCCATCAGATGACTGTATCATAGAGTCAGGCCAGCTGCTGTGACTGTATGCTCAGAGAAGGTCAGAAGTCATGGCGTGAGCTGACTAGAGGGGACGTGGGCCAGGCATAGTTGTCTCCTATTTCTGCAGTCTCTTGTCATCTTCTTTTCAGTGCTTTTGCTTTAGGTAAAGCAATAAAGGTCTGCTACAATTTCTTTCACTCATCATTCATACCAGAGCTTGGATTTTACTTGTATGCCGAGTTGATTTTTTTTTTTCAAAACAAATTATTATTGTCCTGTTTCCCAGGGGACAGACAACAGGTACTAGGAAGTCATTAAATACTGTTGTGTATTGGTATGGGACACCAAGTTTGTGTAATAGAAGTTAGTTAGTTAGTTTATTACTAATTACACACACCACATATATATCACCTGCTCTGCTTTAATGTTACATACAAATATGATGAAACATCAGCGATGATGGCTTCATTAAATTGCATCAAGATGAAAGACTGCATCTCAGACGTTTTTCATTACTAGATGCATCTTGTAATATTAGCAGATCATCTAGCTTACTTTTAATAGCCTTCTTCAAAGGTGAGTGCAAGGCTGAGAGTGATATGATGCTGCTGTGAAGAATACATACTCAGACAGCGTTAAACTTGGTCCATGTTGTCAGTGGCTTGTTTATACTCCACAAGGATTATTGCACTCTGTTAAAAACAGAATTTAAGTCAATGACAAAACCTACAGTAAGTGCACTATAAATCTTTACAAAATTACCCAATGGCGTAAACATAATTCATGCTAGCAGGGTGGTACATTCATTTGTTTTTGGGTGGTCTTTTTTAATCAAAATAATCTTCACTGTAATGTTAATGCAAGAATTTGAATAGTTGAACATTAAAAAGTTAAATTCCCTTTTAACCGTAAACATAAAAAAAACAATGTATATCATTAGGCATAATTGCAAAATCACTACCAGTAGGCTATGACAGTGTCATTATGGCATAAAAACATTTAAAATGTAGTTTATATATAAAATATTGTACAATACTAGGTACTGTAACTTTTTTAGGTCGAAAGAACTGAACCTATAAGCTGTCAGTGACACTGATGACCTGTGGCTGGACTCTGTTTCTGTTGCAGCTGAAGAGCCAGGCCGCCCTCCGGTGGCGATAGCGCTTGGACAGAAGCACATAGAGCACTGGGTTGATGCAGGGGTGAAGGTACTGCAGCATTGTGCAGATGAAGTAGAACATCTCCCAGGCTTGTCCGTGTCGATACAGTCCCAGGTAAACACATAGCTCCAGCACATATCCAGGCAGCCAGCACACTGAGAAGGTAGCAGCAGCCAGGAACACCATGAGAGAGGCACGCCGGGTGTTCCTGGCACTTGACACTGACATTACAGGGCTCTTGTGGAGAAAAACAGCCAGGCGGACATAGTTGAAGGCAATGACCAGCATTGGAACAAAATAGTAAAGTACAAACTGGCTGAGCACCACTTGGTAGTGATGCTCATGAATAGTTGGAAGGCAGAAGGTGAAGTTGGCCATGCTTGGACTGAGGCTCTCTTTGGTGGCAAACATTCGCAGTGGCAGGCTAATGAAGAAGCTTAGTGCCCACACCAGAACAAACATAAAGATGACCAAATCCATTGTGGGCGGCTGATACGGGTTGGTGATGATCATGGCACGCGTCATTGACACCGCACACAGTGAATATGTGCTAGCAGCCAGGCTAAATGCCAAAAGGAACTGGTAAACTTTACAGGCGATGTCACCCAGGGGCCAGGTGTAACTGACGGCCGAATGAAGAGTGAACGGGATGAGCAAGAGAGTGAGAAAGTCTGCAAGGGTCATACTCAGAAGCAGAATGTCCAGACGGTTCTTACACAGCGAGTTGTTCTTGGCAAACAGAGAGAAGACCAGGAGGTTGGCACAGAGTCCAATGCCAAGGATGATGCCACAGGTACAGGCAAAGATGAGCCCATAGGTGTTGGGAAAAGCCATATTACAGTCTTCACATCACCTTAAAAAAATAGGCACTGTCACATTACCACGTTGACACACTAACATTAAGATGCTGAAATTAGAGCTGCACAGTATTGGGAAAAGCAACCCTATATGATAATAACATAAACCTTTACATTTTGATAACAGTGAGTTGTGACATTTAAACAATTTCAAATACAATTTCAAACCAATATATCTTAAACACCAGTGAAAGTC
>JAVQKG010053225.1:0-12719 GCA_036025885.1 Hypseleotris bucephala
ATTACAAACTGTTGCTGAAGCAGTTACGATTAATAGTATGCTCAGGTTCTCATATTGCACAGATGATATCAATTGCACAAATAAATTGTGTAGTTGATTATTGCTCAGGTAATAAGTAACATTGAGGAGACCGGTTTATGAGAAGTTGGTAAGGTTATGACATACACTACATGATGCAGTGAGCAACAGAAGACACTATGACAAATATGACTTAGTGCACTATTGTGTTATAGAAAGACCTCCAAGAAGAGCACAGGCCACTAAAGTAAACCTCACAATGTTCTTGTCTGTGCCTCCTTTAATGTGTCCCCACTGTTTCAACTGTCTGAATGGAGATAAATAATTCAGTTAATGAAGGTGAATGGCCAGTCAAGTCGTTTTGGTCTGAGAGTGACTTGCACTTTACAGCTAGAACTCTAATGGATGGTCCCATTCATTTTACAGTACAGTGGCAACTCATTTTCCAGCTACAAATGTTAGTGCCACAAGTTTGCTGCTTTTGCAATGTGAAGCTCTTTTGAATGCCACCTTGATTCACAAAAGTTAGGCTATAAAATATTAATTTTCATTGAAAGGAGTATTGGCTACACATACTGTTATCTGGTTGGGGTTAGGATGTGTGGATTTTAAGTACAAAAAGGCTTGATCCTTACCACAGTAGAACATTGATAGGTCAGTTAGGCAAACATGACAAAGTGTAGAATTCCACATAGCCTATAATATTTCCTAAAGATTCTTTCTGAAACCAGAGCCCAGCAATTGATCATTGAAGTAATCAATTGCGGAGGAGATTAGTTTTCACAAAACCTGTCCTAAAAAAACCTCATGGTGGGGAAGCCAGGTCTGCTCAACTGGCCTTTCCAGTTAGAGTTAGTTTACCAAATATCTCCACATTCTTAAGAGAGTAAAGGTATTCTACAGACTAAATAAAAACAACACTTGTTAGGTAGATTAGGTATCAAAGAATTGGAATATGTAAAGAACTACATTTTGCCAGAAATGTACCTTAAAACCTTTGTAAGGGGGCATGTTTGATGTGTTTTTATAGGCTATATATCAGACTGGAATGCCAGAATGTCGAAATGTAGATGTACTTGAAACTGTTCTAATTATACATATTTGTTAACTGTGTAGAGGTGTTGAAAACTCACTACTGATTAGATTATGAGGATGATTAGATATTCATATCATTTTCAAACTAGTTGGCCGAGGTGTGAAGCAGTGGGGAGATTTGCGTGGGTAATCCATGTGTAAACGTAGAGTGCGTCCTGTGGGGGGCTAATCTGACGCAGCAGCAGCGGCAGATGGCTGTTGTTTGGAGCTGTGGCGTAACTGGGCTCAGGTGTGTGCCCCAAAGCAGACGTTTTCTACCAACTTGGAGCACCCATGGACAAACAGGCAGTGAGGGTGAAAATGCAGTGGACAAATGTGTCTGAGGATGGCTCTTTACTAAAGAGGGGTAGTGTAGCTAAACCATTCCTCTGTCTCCAAAGGGAAGCGTGTGGCTTGTGTGACTACTTGATGATCACTAAAGCAGATAAAAAACTCTCAAAGAATTAAAGCACTTTTTTCTAAACCAAAGGAAATTGTGCTGCTACATTGTGCTGCTACACAGCAAGGAAAAATGTTCTCCCTGAAGGACACTTTCTGTTTTACATTAACAGCACTGTGGAATGACGCACATTTGAACAGTAATGAACTGAAATACCTGTGATATTTTTCATCAAAAGAAGTAATGGCATAGATAGCCTTCTGTTTGTGTTTTGAAGAAACTTGAGAGGTGTGTTGTTGCGATCTATAAATGTTATGGAATATCTGGAAATACATTCATAAACACAGTGCATTAGTTGGTGTAAGGTAAAAGGTTGAAGAGTAAACAATGCATTATGCAACACAGCACATTCCTTAAGCAATAGACATTTAACATGAACAGCTGATCTAACAGCTGGATCATGTGTGTGGCCACTTCCACCTCGCGCGTGTTGGCTACATAATTCCGCTCACCTGCCAGCAGCACATTATGTTGCATGTCAAGTGTTGTACTTCTCTGTTTCTGTGAAGGTACAAACAGATGCCAACCTTGCAGCTGTTTAAACGCATACAACAGAGGACAATATGCTTGTGTATTATGTATCTACCTACATTTTTCCACAAAATTGTCTTTTCACTTCAGCAGAGCAATGGGCTTCAAAAATACTGAGAGTCATTGCATTTTGCAACTGTGTCTCATCCTCTATCAGTACTGAAATGGATTTCTGACCATTATACACACACAATTGCACTGACTGAGAACACCAGGTTATAGTGTTTAACGCCCGAATGTCTTCGCACAAGTGAGTGAGGAGCTGCACCTTACATCAGCACCAGTGGACTGTCTCTCCTCTGCGCTCCGATCGTACTCTCTCTCCAGTTCTCAGCATAGAGCCAATGAGTTTGAGCGGAGATTATCAGGCAGCGTGTCAGCGCCAAACAAGTGTTCCAGAGTAAAGAGCATCTAAGCACAGGTATGTAGCGACTTTGTTGTTCAAATTGAAATTATCGGTTTCACACGTTAGGGGTACGTAGCACAAGTAATTACTCTGCAAAACAAATCATTTGACAACAGCGAAACGAGTTTTCTTGTTGTATTGAGGCTACACATTCGCTTTCCTAAACTTGTAGATGTGTTTTATCTGTTGTTAATTTTCCTCATTGCTGACTTAAACTGAAACTAGAGTGCGTTAAATATGGGTTCGTATGCTCTGTTTTGGAGTTTGTTTAAATAAAAAACGGGATGACATGTGCTTTTGAACGAGCAAAAGACGGGGCGCTGTCCGTGGTGCTAAATACCACTGTGGGCTGATACCGCTGAAGAAATTC
Source organism: Hypseleotris bucephala (assembly GCA_036025885.1). Taxonomy (NCBI): domain Eukaryota; kingdom Metazoa; phylum Chordata; class Actinopteri; order Gobiiformes; family Eleotridae; genus Hypseleotris; species Hypseleotris bucephala. The sequence goes on from JAVQKG010053225.1 coordinate 2,860, forward strand.
CGTTCTTCGGCTATTTGTGTAGTACTCTGAATCCCACTTAAAAAGCTGTAAAATGTCTTGTCATGGACACTTCACTAGGTTCAGGTCTATAAACTGTTGCAAATATTTGACATTATGTTTACCTACGGAACCCCACTCACATAGTTGTTATTTGGAGGATTACACAGAATATTATCTACTGTGAGGTACACTTGAATAGGCTAATTACACTGAAAAAAGAGTATTGTGCTACCTTATTGACATTGTTTTTTGTAATTGAATTGTTTTCAGTATTGCCTGTTTCACAGATGCTTTGCCTTGTGATCCTGTGATATGTCAAGTGTTAAGCAATTGTTGTTTTGATGTTTTGAGCAGGTGCATGCTTATTGTGATTGTTATGTTATATCAAACCATGTGTAGTAAATTGAACAATCAATGTATGCTATTCACAGCTCTAATGCTAATGTGAAGTGACACCCATTGGTCTAAAATCCATTGATGCAAGAATCGAACTCCTAAAAGCCTGATAACTCCACCTTCATGTCCTGAGGTAAGATAATAGTCCTTAAGGTGATACCTCTAATAACAGTTTTACTCTCGTGGGACTAAACAAGAATCTTTTTGGTGCTTCTGCGTGTTGTGTAAAATCTGTCAGAAGAACCATCCTCCCCACATCTACACGGAGATCTTTCTACAGTCCCCTTCCTCTGCTTGGCTCTCCTCAGTCCTAACAATCCTGGGCCAAGATGAATGACATCCAGGAGGCCACTTCCCCCGCGACAAGTCTCAGCGGTCCAGCTACCTGCGTCTCCAAAGTCGAGCTGCGTGTGTCCTGCAAGGCTCTACTGGACCGAGACACGCTGAATAAATCTGACCCCTGTGTGATTCTCATGGTGCAGACCAATGGACAGTGGACAGAGGTATGTGTTTGAATATTAGCAAGCTGATATCCCCCCAACCACTATCTCCACGATCTACATTGTGTGGTTTTAAAAATTAATGTTATGTCTTGACAATGCGCAGTTAGTTTTCATCAACCACATGTTAAATATAGAGGGAGGGAGGAGAAACTTAAGCCACATTAAGAGATATTTTATTTTAGTCATTATAGTGAATGGTCTCTGTCTGTACGTATCCGTAGTGCTGGGACAATATTCAGTAATATTATCTATTGCAATAAAAACACTGACAATTACTTTATTGTGACCAAATGAGTTTTAAGAAGTATTTACTTAGATACATATATGCACATAGGGTGAACTGTGCTAATAAAACAAAGGCTCACATTTCAGCATGAGACTTTTATGATGTGTGAAATCTCTCACTGATCTGCAGCTATCCCAAAAGTATATTGTCACGCGACGCCAAAGTGCAACCAGTGAAACAAATCTGTTAATGGTTTAGTGAACATGCAGCTGTTTTTCTTCACTCAGCAGCTGTGTAGTTTACAATTAAAAAGTGTTAAATCTATTGTGCATTTGGAGACAGACAATAGACTTCATCTGTCACAAAGTATTAATAATGCAAACACCGCCATGTGGATTCTTCTTATCTTTACTGTAGAGGTCTATCTGGATGTTTTTATTGTGCTGATGGCACATGTTCTAACTGAAAATGTTTACTTACTTGGATTGGTCCCAGGCTAAATTGAAGCGTAGGCAGGTCTCTAATTTCCTTGTTAATTAAAACCATTGGTCACAGTTGAACACTATATGTGTCTAAAATGGTAGAAAAGTGAAGTGTAAAGATTGTTTTTGTTTGTGCTGTAACCTTTTATTGAACAAAAACACTGCTTTTCAGCCAGTGAGCGTAACTGTGCCAAATGCAGACCTCCTGGGAACCATTTGTTGGGAGTGTAGAAATGCGATGTTTGGGCTGTACGGATGTGGTGTGCTGCTGTTATGAAAGGTTGAACACACTGTGGTTAATTTGTAGAAGTCATGTAACAGATGAGGTGACTGACCCCGGCTAAGTGTAGCATGAATACATGAGGGGCTATTTTTAGTGCTACCAAATGAAGCAATTTCATATTCCACTACTCTGATTACTGCACCCAGATGACTTTACATTGTTATCACTTATAGCCGGACATATACCACCTTGTACATCATATATAAGTTTGACCAGCCATGACAGTCATTGCACACAGTTGGCCTATGATCTTCAGTGAATGTGTGCAGGGAGGAAGCAGCAGTGAAAATTATTTACTTGCGTCAACAGATGAATAAGTAGAGGAGCCCACTCACCAACTCCCTCTCTCTCCTTCTATGGCTGCTATAATAATGTACAAATGGAGTTTATGAAGCAGCATTCCCACCTTGTGTCAAAACCTGTTACCTTTGAAGTCTGTATGTTTGCAACGTCATGAGATTAGATAGTTTTACTTTTTGGAGCTTTCAATTTTAAAATGTTTTCTAATCAAAAACACAACTCATTCATGTCAGTATGAGTAACCCTGTATGCTGAGGCCCTGAACTTCTCACGTGCTGAAAATTGTTTGGATTGTTTTTTGTAGTGAATTGGACGCAGCCAACAGGGACATTAATCTATTTTGAGCTTTTCAGCAGAGAGAAAGCAACAGTTCCCTCTAAAATAGATTTTAGTTATAAATTATCTAGAAGTTTCCAAAAATTTATTCAAAAAGCTTGGGAAAAAATACATACTATGGTCCCTTAAATTCAATCTGATCTGTCACTGCAAACCTTCAATATGGATGAAGAATACTAATACAAACAGAATAGATTATACAACGATTAGCGATTCATTTTCCATGCCAGAAATCTCTCTTCAGTTTTTTGTCTTACACCAGTGGAGAACATGCATCAGAGCTTTCAACATAACCCATTCTCTGCTGCACTGATTAGCTTTCATCAACAAACCCTCATCTGGCTCAGCTCAAATCTAGCCATCCAGATGGCACAATGAGGAGAGGAGAAGGCAGCAAAGACAATGGCTCAAATGGGGATGAATGGTGCTGATGACATGCCTTTCCTTTGCTTGTGTAGTTTGCCAGCGTCAAATATTAACATGGAAACTGTAGTGCAATGTCACTGGGTTGGTCTGATTATTAAAAACTAGCAAATAAATTCTCTTAGATAGAGACAAATTGACTGTTAAAATCAATAATGGAAGCTTCAGCAAAGAGACGTTCAGTGTCACCAGTAATTATATTGCAATTAGATGGCAATTTCAAAGTTGTTTTAGGCAAATGTCACAAAATCAATGCTTTCAAAACTCCTAGCTTTAGCTTTAGTATTTCTTTGCCTTTGACAAAACTAAAAAAAAGAGCAATTTTTTTGTGGTGTGAAACTTAATCCCCTTCACAATTGGATTATAAAAACATCTTGTCATTGTGACATATGCCTTCTGAATACAGTATCTAATTAATAGTTAACTTTACCCTAATTAGCTCCCCATACCTTCTTGAAGTAGCATGAAGAGACAGAAACATGTGAGCAGCCTATAGTCACTGGTGAAATGGTGGGAAAAACCTACCAGATTGCACTGTGTACTTTCTGAAAGCTCATTTTGCATTTTGTAAACCGACAAAAACTGAATACATTGCATATTTTTCAAAGCTATTTACATATAATTTGCAATGTACTGTATACACATATTTATATTACATCCAAGGCTTAGTCAAAGCATGTGATGAAAGGTGTCTTCCCTGGTGCTTAGATGAAAACCCCTCTGTCCACGGAGCACCAGCGGTCACTGAGTGGTGTAATACAGATGAAAATGATATCAATCGTGTTTTACGGCTTTCGCTGTAATCTGATCTCAGCGCTCAGTTCACCTCCTGCATAGATAGATCGCTTCTAAGTGACGTGTTAAAAGGCCTTTTTCACATCTATCATCAAACATCAACTTATAAAGTGTGCTATAGCATCGTTGGTAGACAGTCAAAGTGGATAAAACAGCTGCTTTCTTCTTTTTATTTGATTGTTTTGATGCACATTCAAAAGTCAGCTTTCAGTGCTCTTAGAAGCTCTGACAATGCTCATCTTTTTGGCCATGTATATTTATTTAATGATGTAAGCCTCCCATGATTTTAGGCTTTGTGATTCACCCTTGAGACAAATTGGACAGTAGAAAACGTGAGCTGAGCTGAGCTGAGCGAAGCTAAATCCTACATCATGAGCAGATGGGACCTCACAGTGCTCAGCTTTTCCTTGTCATTCGCGTCAAAAATAAGCACGGCCGTTTCCTGCGTGCTGAGATTAAATGTCAGAGTCCTCCAATCTTCTCTTATGTCCCCCTCTTGACTAAACCGAAACAATATTTGCACTTATGGTTTTGTTCAGGGGTGGGGTACATGGTTTCTGAGTAGATGCAGTATGGATATTCAAATGATGGATATGATGAGATCTGTAAAAAAAAAAAAAAAAAAAACAGTCCTCCAGATCATGCTGTGCAATATAATGAAATGAATATCATGGTGAAAATGGTGTGAAGGTTATGCAATGTCCTCTCTTTTCAGCTGGATAGAAGTGAAGTCATCAAGAGCAACCTGCACCCAGTCTTTGGCAAGGTTTTCTCTCTGGACTATTACTTTGAGGAGGTTCAAAAACTCAGATTTGAAGTGTACGACATCCACGGCACACACAGCATCGGGACCCGAGATGATGACTTCTTGGGTGGTGTGGAGTGCACTCTTGGTCAGGTACACACTGATTTAAAGAACATTTTGAGAGCTTTTCTGAATTATATATCTTTCACAACAAACACATTTGACCACGTAACTCAAAGACTAAATGTATAAACGAGCAATTTGGGAAGAATTGAGAGGCCCTTCCTGTGTTACTATAGGTTTTTTTGTGTACTCTAGTTTGAATTGCACCTACTGAATGAATATCAGAGTGAGTGATTGTCTGTCTGTTTGTCTTTATGCAAGCTCTGCGACTAATACCCACAAATCTAATGGAAATAATCTAAAGAAGACAAAATTGAGAGTATAAATGTGTATGTTAATTTCTAGAAAACTCTTTGATACCAGTAAATACACCTGCTGCTGCATGTGTGACTCATGAGATGAATCACTTTTTTGTTCACTCTTGAAGGCTACTGTTATATTTGGTTAATCCTTTTCTTTCAGATTGTTGCCCAGAAAAGGATGGTGAAGCCTTTGTTGCTGAAGTATGGGAAATATGCTGGCAAGTCCACCATTACGGTAGGTGACTTTAGAATAAGAATGCAAGCTATAGCTCAGTGATAACATTGTTTTGGTAGTTTGTTCTATATCTTTGGTTCATGCAGCTATATTATTTTTTTGTAGAGGACAAAAATTGATGTTTCTCTCTGCCCCACAAAACATATTCACACAAGGTTTCTTTAATTAGCCATTAGCTAGTAGTAGTAGTAGGGCAGTTCACCTTCTTACACACCTCTACGAAGCACTGCCTTTGGCCAAGCCTCTTGTGAGAAACACAGGTTTTCTCTGTTGCCAGCATCAGTGTCAAGCCCCGTCAAGCACCAACAGTAGCTGCACTGACCTGAGCTTTCACAGCTGCAGCTTCCACATCGTCTCATCATAAGTGTTTGTTAGTTTTTCTTCCAAGTCAGGAACAAAAGCAAACTGTTCTGTGTCAGGAGTGTGCTGTCTGCTGCTCTGCACATCTCAAAGCTGCCAATGTTGGTCTCTTTTAACGTCAAGGTGGAAACAAACATTGCGTAATCTTTAAAAGGGAAACTCTTTACAGTAGCCGAGATTAAAGGTTAAACTCCCCAGCTGAGGAGTGCATGATGTTCTGCCCTTACAGAAAGAAGTCAGATCAATGCCCATACCGGAAACAGCTTTTCTGTGTAGAGTTTGTTTGTTTTTCCTGTGTTATTGTGTGTTCTTTTTAAAGTACCCATAAGGAATACATGTAAGAGGTTTTCTGTTTCTATCTGGTTGTTTCCCTTACTTCATACTCTGTGTAGCTTGGAGAGAGACTCTCTCGTATACTGTAGCGTGGGAAGATGAAATTTATGCAGCTGTAATATTAACCAAATAAACAATATTATTGGCTACTAAAAGAAAGAGAAGATGTTTATATCCTGAAACTCTTAATAGCATTGTGTTATAGGTAAAATTCTGTAAACCGATGCAAAATGTCGAATGCTTTAGGTGCAGACTATATGATTTTGACAATATTGTCTCTGCTGGGTGGATGTCATTAAAGACAACAAGGATTGTATTTCCTCTTTAGGTGCATGCAGAGGAGATTTCTGGAAACAACGGATATGTAGAGCTCTCCTTCTGTGCCAAGAAGCTTGACGATAAGGTGAGGAGCGAGCATGTTTGTCATTCTCTGTTTGAAATGAGATACACCTTTATACTACAAAGGAAGTCGTAGTAATAATGTGATACTTTATAGATTTTACACTGTAGTGAAAATACATAGCCTACATAGAAGAGCAATAATCCTCACACAAAATCTACTTCCAGATTTTACCATAATAATGAATTATGTTGCTTGAATAATGTGCATATTTAATAGTAAGAAATAGAATCGATCATTTACAATGTTTTTAGTCATTTTTAGGTTTTGTGACAAACAGCTACATCTATAAATACTGAATATTGCAGGTAGTAATAGCTGAAAATAATGAATATGGGAACATTTTGTGTCTGGATTCCAGAATGACCTTAGCTGTGCCACTCCTACTGTCGAATCTTGCTGAAGGCATATTTCAATCTAAAAAATCAGCAGGAGCTTATATCCACTTACAACTAAGGAGAGCAATAGTCACTTCGTTCTCCTGAGAGCCCTCACTCTGCCCAGCTCCTTGATTATCCTGGATTTGAGCTCAATTTGGGGAGATGTTAAAAGATACCTCAGTGTGCAAGCTATCTTTAATTAAAGTTTGCCGTTTACACAGGCTAAACTAGACTGGAGAGCTCTATCCATTCTTATTTTAGAAAACAACTTGACCTAAATGTGACTTCCGTTTTATGTCAAGTCTACCTCATCATCTTTAGTGAGGGTTGTTTAAACAAATAGGACAAACACCCATTGGTTCATATACAGACAGTAAATGCTCTGGAAATAATACGCCCCTTAAATTATTATCTTTTAAGTTGTTGAAGCTTTCAGGCTTTAGTTATTATAAAAACAATGATTCTCTGTTTTGACATAAATTAATTACAATTATTGTGGTTGATGCTTTCTATTTGACAAAACAGTTCATAGACAATAATTTACTATATTAGTAAAAAGCAGCTTCTTCCCAGCTGAGTTTAGATCACAATGATGTGTTCTGAGCAATGTTATCTGTAATTTCCCCTCAACTATAGCCGACCTAATGCTAACATATCTGATAGACAAACACAGGGAACAATGTTGATATAAAAGTGAATAGTAGAAAACCTATGATTTGGCACGATTTCACATCGCCCCTCTTTTTAGGCGCAGATTTAATTTTAACATTACAGTCCGCCCGCTGATGCCACTGGCTACTGGTCGTCATGGCAACCAAAAGTGGATATAACATGTCTCTTTTAGTGCGGATGACCCTCGGGAGATGTACTTGGCTAATGTGGTATGAGACGCAGCATTAGCTCTCTCATTGGACAGAGACCTGCGGACAGAAATGATTGGTTTTCCCTGAAGAATCATTTGGTCTAGGAAATGATTATTTTAAGTTAAGAAATGGAAACTAAAGGCAATTGCAAATCTCTAGGTGTGTGGAAATTGTAAAAAAATATTGGGGAAAGACTTGGATATAAAACTGAAATTTTCATGCGGGTAAGCCCTATCTGCCTCATTTAGTAAAATGTAATACACTGTGTAACAAACTAAAATTCAATAAAGTATTGAATCTGGAAACTGTCATAAACACAATGTATCACATTGTACTTAATGAGATAGATACAGTGTAGTTAATAAGGACTATGTATAATAAAGTGTGACCGAAATGCTCTATCCAATGATCCGCATGGTTTGCTGTTGTGTTACAAGAAACATTTATTACATTTCAAATGGTCTTGCTAATAGACTAAGAGAAAAAAAACATAACTTGGTGGGGAAAACAAATTTGACTTGTTAAATGCCCCAATACCAGTAAGTTCAGACTGTCCAATCAGTTTTAGTTGATTATTTCTACTGCTGTTTATACCCTCTCCAGTCGGGTCAAGTACACATCGACAAAGGCTAGGCTTGAATACTAAGAGACCATTCAGAGGGGGCCCACACATGTATATACTGTCTGAAGTCTGAATGCAAATGTTTCCTAGATCTCGCTGTACAAACTCCTACTCAACTGACATCCTGTTCTTATGTCTTCAAGATTTTTGGCAAAGGCATTTTTTCCTCAGTGATTCACCATGTTATGCGTCAAGTTTGTGGCAATGCATTGGTTCCTATCCAATTAACTTAATTACTAAATATGTATAATTTAAGAAACAAGTAATAAAAAAGAGTAGAGATTTTTGTGCCATTGTTATTGTATTGGTTTACTAAATAGACTGTCAATTTTGGCAGGTGTAATTACACATAATAGCTATAATGCTGGGGTGCCAAATGATTACAAAATGAGGACAGGGATTGCCACCACTGAGAGGACAATTTTCTTCTGACCTTTTAATCACAGACACAATTAACTTCTTTTCTCCAGCAACCCACAAATTAACATCTAAACACCAAGAGCTATTCATTTAAGGGGGATGAACTTTTCACTAACTTCACAAGACAAGTGAGGAAAGACCACCGCCCATTGGTACCACATTTCTGACATTTTTCCCCAGAATTAGGCCCACTCCCCAATATTTACTTATTATATTTGCTTTTTTTTTACTCTTTATTTCAAACACCTTTTTCAGAATTACTTCCTGTTGGTGCCACAGCCCACTGTTTCCACATTGGTAACATTTCTAACCCTAGCCCTAATCCTAACCCCTAACCTGTTCTCAAATTCTCACCCTGGACAATCAGACCAGTGGGCCTAATTTTCAAAGATTTCTAAGAAACATGGAAACATTGGGCTGTGGGACTAATGAGCCATGGGAACAATGAGTTGACCCCTTCAAAAAATACAAGTTTGGTGTTTGGCCAATAATCCTGAATTGATTAACATTATTATTTTTGATAGGCAGTTTGGCAGTTTATCATCAGCCTATCATCCCAAAATGTCACAAATGTTCTCAAAGTTTCTCACTTCTTACCACAGGCCTTTGTATACATTTTTGTTGACTGAATACACACACTCTTCGCAGCTTCCTTAGACAGTTAGTGCTGTCATTAATTGTTCTGATGACTTTTGCAGGACCTCTTCAGTAAATCAGACCCATTTTTGGAAATCTACAAAATGAACGACGATGAGACAGAACAACTTGTACACAGAACTGAGGTACGTTTTTTAATGTACTTTTTATTGTAATTCGCCATATATTCATGCTTGATATTTTTGCTCTTGTCCAAACGCCCAGGTTATTAAAAACAACCTGAACCCTGTGTGGGAGCCTTTTAAAGTTTCTCTAATATCACTGTGCAGCTGCGATGAAGACCGGAAGCTCAAGGTAAAGGGGCCTGTGGGAAATCGACCCTGCATAGAAACTGCATTGTCAGTAATTCACAATCAATATGAGAGGTTTGATTCCTCTTTGATTAAAAAGGGGTCAGGCATAGAGACATTGTACATAGAGATAATAATACATATGTACAGATAAATGAGCTGAATGCATAATGTGGTCAAAAACATTGTTCTATTCATGGACCATAAAGCCAGAACTAGTTACAAAAGTTTGTGATTTGACTTTTAGGTAAACATTGCAGAAGAAGGATGATGTTCCTGCCACAATGGCCCATAAATCTTCTAAAACTATCTTTTTTTATTCCTTGCGGCTGGAGTTAGTGTCTTTGGTCTTATCTCAAATGGTACTGAATCCTTTAAAAATATCC
>JAVQKG010053250.1:0-19972 GCA_036025885.1 Hypseleotris bucephala
ACAGTTATAAACATCCTCTTTAATACCTCTAATACTCACTGGTCACTTTATATGGTAGACCAACCTTGTGCCGATTATTTATTTGGTGTGTGTGGCTACAGTAGCCCATCATGGTTTTGATGCCTGGTTTTAATTTTAAGTTTGGCTGTTCAGTTATTTGAACGGATAAATAGGTCTACTAATAAAGTGATCATTTTACCAGTGGTACTCTGCAATGAGAAAAAGCTAGTACCACAATAGACAGAGCGACAACATCATAGTGGCAGCAGGCATCTAGAGCGAACATCCACTCCATACTCGCTAATCATTAATTTATCCAGCTGTTCTTCACAATTGACTATTTATAGAAGCTCTCACCAAACATGACTTCTTCTCAGCTCTCACTTTCAACTAAAGCCAAGATGTCTTTTTTAGTTTGTTTCAAGGAACAAGATATCAATGAATTTTATCTCACTACAGTTGCTTATCTTCTCAGTATACCCTTAGAATGCATTGAGCTAATTGCAGCCAGTAGTTCAGTGTGTGATGGGTCGCTGGTAGTGTGAGCCATAAATAGTTCAAAGCCTCAAGAAGAAGAGAAGACATATGTGGAGCAGTATAGACGAATGCATTAGGATTTTGGTTTATTTTGAGGCAGTGCAACAACAGGAGGCTGCTTTAATCTCCTGCACTGTTACACTGTTTTAGTTTTATATTAGACCAAACCATAATGTATTTTAGGATGTACTTTGTTTTGTTGGTTGAAAGAAGTCTACCTCAAATTGTTTCACTACAATGACCTATGGATGCATTTTTAAAAGAATTTTATGAACAACAACAGTAAGCTGAACATTGAAGCTATGTTCTTACAAATGACCTACTTTTGGCTCCTGACCCACAAGAGCTACTGGTTCAGCATGTACCTTTTTCTCTGTTTTACATGAGGGTACATTTACTTAACAGTTTAGCAAATACACTGTTAGCATGTTCACAGATTTTAGCCACTGATACTACAAATTAAAATGGTTCTCCAAGGCACAGTAGAATGTAATAACAACGCTCAGATAGTTTGAAGATAAATATCTACTGTTAACTTCATTATCCATTTGTCATTTAAAAAATACTACACTTTTTGTTCCTCAGTTGCATTTGTCAGTCACACATGCTCCATTTTATTGAAAACAACTTCACAATTATTAAGCTTAGTTGATTTAAACCTTTTTAAATACTAATTCAATGTATATCCAATCCAATGTTCATAATACTAAATATGCCATTTATTTTCCTTTTTCAATTATTATTTTCCTTTTAATTAATACAGATACTGGCATAGTTACATTAAAATGATGGTAAAAGCAGAACAATGCATGCACCGTATCACTATTCAATTATTCCCAGATTAGCAGATCGTCATTTCATATTACATATTTTTTAATTGCCCACCACTATTTGAATCAGATCAACTTGCATTACGTAGTCAACTTCCAAAATAATTTAAAGACTGGTGTTTGTAATACTCTATCTGGGGTCAGGGCTCAGTGTTGGAGAGGTTTCCCATTTATTATGCAACACTTGCAAATGAGAAGGAGATTTTACAGAGCGTGTAAAAACATATAATATATATCAAAGAGAAGTGGACTGTCAGACTTTCTAATGTTGTTGAACCAGACAACTTTCCTCAGTCACTTGAATTGTTTTTAGTTTATTAACAGGCTCAATCTAGATATAATGCTCATATTGGTGGTGTGTTTTCAGCAAAGGTGATCAGAAACTTTTGGTGTTAATTAGGAACATTGGCTAGCTAGACCCAGACGCAATTTATTGGATTCTATAAGAGTATTCAACCACAAATGGCAAGTAAAGAAACAATTGTATAGCCATATTGCCCACACCGTTTACATTAGGATGGGGTAATGTATAAAGTTGGACATTTCTAGATCTGGTATTTGTTAGTTACTTTATGGTACCTGTACTTGCTATGGTAATAAAATATAGTGTTGGGATATGAAGTACAAGTACAATCTGCTAATCTGGGAAGATCGTTGAATTGTGCTACAGTGCTACAATAATTATCACTATAAAGGGAAAATAAATTGTTCCGGTATTAAGTATTATGATGAACATTGAATTGTACCTTTGAATCCTTAGTTAAAAAAGTTTTGTGAAGACACTGATAGCAATTTTTACATACATAAATTACGTTTAATATTAAAATCAGCTCGAAATTGTGATCTTGGCTTAATAAAATCTTGTATACTGTATATTTTTACCATATAACCAACACATAGTCCAAATACAAGCTAGTTACATCTCCAGTTATGAGCTGGCTCATAGCATCAGCCTCAGTTTCTTCTATAAAACTATAAAAAACATTTTGACGTTATTTCAATTATTGATTCCTCCGTCTAGTGTAGTCCGACTATAGCATTACTTAACTTTGCCTTTTTTTTGCCTCGGAACTGGAACAAAAGCCTAAAGCCCTATGAACAAGATTAACAAAGTCAGACAAGTTAAAAATCAAAAAGGCAGGAACATCCATTACTGAATGGGCCACCACCGGTCCAGCCAAGAAAGAGCCATTAAGGAAAGCAGGCCTCAGCTCCCTGTAGAAATCGTTTACATGAGGCTGGCTCTAATGGGTCAACACTAGGACTCTTTTCATCACTCAAACTAATTGGTATCTGTGAAAGAGGAAAAAAGAAGCGGGAACCTGCTCAATGCTATTGATTGGATTTACTGCCAAGGAAGGAGTGCGGATGAGTGACTAGTCGCCGCTAAAGCTCAAAGGGGCAATAAGCATGATGAGAGTATGGCCGCCTTAAACATAATAATCAGTGACATGGTTGAATAGAGAATTGAGTCTATTTTATAAGGAGAAATAAGGTTGCACAAAAAGTTGAAAATGTAATGTGATATGTGATCACAAGAAACAAAATTTGCTAATGATTACAGATTGTTACTGTCTTAGTCACGGTCCTAACAGAGCCTTCAAAATTGTGAGACCTAACAAAACATTTTAAAACTCATCTTCAACTTCATTTTTTTTGTTTTAAGCTGTAAACATCTGTCATTTTGGAAAATACAAAGTAGTAATTGGATGTTTTTCAATGTCAAAAATATTCCCAAGAACAGTAGTGTCACACACAGACAGAAATGACTTCAAAATATTTCCAAGTTTCAGGCTAGACTTTGCTTATCAAAACCATGTTTGCCACCCACTCACTAATGAGCTCTGTGTAAATTGACTCTCAGGTCTGGGAGAACTATTACATCCTTGCCCTCATTCTTTAGGCCATTCTCTTGATGTATGAGCTCAAGCTATTTATTATTCCCATATATCGAATCCGCTTTCACCTAAAACTGTTTGTCATCATCAGTCCCAATTTACTGTGTCCGGGAGCAGCGGGTGAAGGGTAAAGACAGAGAAGAGAGAAATAGTGTTTGTTCACAGCATCTCTGACCAAAATGCGAAGATGTGGGCTGCTCAATAAAAGTAATCACACATGAATTTTAAGGGGTATTGACTGACGTGAATTTCGCAGAAGTTGTGATCTAAGGAGGGACTGATAAAGCCAGCAGCAGGGCAAGGGCAGTCAGAGGTGAGAGCTAACAGCTAATCTTCAACAACTGAGTGTTCCCTGGAGTTGTTAAAAAAGGCCATTTCTCTTGTGTGGCTGTAGCACTCTTCAAACATCTTTTGACATTTCTACTCACCCAAGTTTATATAGCCAATGTGTCCTTGGGCAAACACTTCACCCACCTTGCTTCTAATGCGAGTTAAAACATATTGGTTCGAGAGGCTGTTGACATGGTATGGCTGCCACATCCACATGAGTCTACCCCAGGGCATCTGTGGCTACAGAGGTACTGCTTACCACCATCAAGATGTGAACAAATAATGGATGCAGTTATAAAGCTTAGAAAAGTGCTATATAAATCTGATGCATAATGACTTTGTTTCTTTTGCCTGGTCATAATAGTGATCATTTTGTAATATACTGCCTTTTCTGTTTTGTCTTTCAGCTACAGCGGCTCAAACGTTCCCTGTCCTTCAAGTCTGTCATGCGCAGCAAAAGCGTGGACAACTTTTTCCAACGAAATGGCGACTCGCGGCCTCCCTCAGCGCTCATAACCCCCTCAGCTCGGCCCGCCTCTCCTCCCCCCGCTGCCCCGTCCTCTGAGTCTCCTTTGGGGTATGAGCGCTCCCCCTCCCTGTCCCCCTCGGCCAGCCCAAACCCCTCTCTGTCATCGCCCTCACCTTCCATCAGCTCCTCAATATCTCAAACCTCGTCCAAAACTCAGTCCAAATCTCAGGGCCTCCTCCCCGTCCCGACCATGAAGACCCACTGTTTCCAGGAGCACGTCTTCCGCAGGGCCACCAACTGTCAGCGATGCAAACATGTTATTCATGGTGAGTTCAATGACATGTTTGTAATTGGTAGAGTTCTCATTTCATGCCTATTTTATCCAATTATTGACAAAGAGCTTGTTAGCCAGATTGTGGTACTTAAGTGTCTGACTGCAATTACGTACTCTTAATCATACATACAGCATTTTTAACATCTACCTATTTTAACAAAATGGGTCTCTCTGTTTGCCATTTTGAATTTCTCCTAACATTCAAGGACATGTCAAGGAAACTCTTTGCCCCTTGTCAGTGAATGTGGTTGTGAATGGTTGCTTGTGTCTGTGTCCGCTTTGTGATAGAATGGCCAGAATGGAAAAAGAAAATATTTGATGATTGTTTTCTGTTGAAAATGCAAACAAAAATCCACTTTTGCAAGTCTGCCATCTATTGTGATAGATAATGGGCTTCACTAGACTACAAGCACTCATATATTGTTGTTTTTATCTGTGTTGCTTAGGTAACTCTAAGCAGGGGCTGCGGTGTAAAGCCTGTAAGCTGGCAGCCCACCTCTGGTGCTCATCCGAGCTCTCTCAGCAGCCTTGTAACGGGAAGGTAAGTTATTGTAGCACTTCCATTTAATATGCTTCTTCAAGTACTTAAGAGCAATACATTATACTGCCCACACAGTGTCTATGCATATGGCAGCAGGCGTTCAAGTGATATTCAGTTTATGGTGAGTAGACCTTGGAATGTGTACAACTTACAACCAATGAAATTGTGCGTTTGATATAGCAACTAAAAACAAAAGTATGTTATAGCATAACATAATAAATACGGTTGACAAAAGTCAAGATAGAATTAAAGAGTTCCCTTTAACTTTACTGTTGTGCTGTGAGAAATGTATCATATCAGCAGATTCGAGAGCACCTAGAGCCTGTATTTGTTTCGGTCCGTTCTGTCAGTTGTATCTACTATAGCCTTTAGTTTTGGCATCATGCTATGCCTTAAAGAAAGGGGATAAAGCCCTTTTGGGAGGTGCAATGCTGACTGACCAAAGCTACGAGGGGAGCCAAAGACAGTGGGAGACGTGCGAAAAGGGCTAGGCCTGGGATCAAATTGTCTCCCGGCTATAAATACCATAAGAGGAACAAAAGCTGGGAAGACTGACACTGATAAAGTTTTGTGGCCAAGTTGCAGCACACTGTAAAACCTTCATTTCACATGGTTTAACTTCAATAGCTGTACCTTCTATCATGATATGCTGTAAAATCACTGTGTCATGAACAGTTACTATTTTTGACAATTTTTACCCAAAAGTCAAACAGTTGATAGTATGAGCATGTTTTCTCTTAATTTAGTAGAATTGTGAGAGCTACAAAGTGTTTCCAGCCAATGAGAAAGTTAACGCTGTGGCTCAAAGTTGCATGAATAAAACAAATTTATACCATACAAACTTTTACAGTGCTTTTTTGATACAGCTTTTTGTCCTTATTCTCACATGCTGCTCTTCTCACATAACGCCCTCCACTCTTGGCTGACTTGTTCTCGTCTGGTGCTACATTTCCTTCCTCTCTCTGAACTCTGTTGGAAAATCGATATCTGTCTGTACCAGCTGGTCAGGCTAATTCACTGTGAAATTTAGTGTGTTTGAGGCGCGCACAATCCCCCTGAGGAAAACAGCACAGGAGCCTCTCGACCAAGCCCTCAGCAATGTCCTTTACGATCACTGCACTCTCATCAATGCACGGATCAGAAATTTGATGCTGAAATATTTCTCATTTGAGTTATTTCTTCTAATACATCTATGAAGGGAATTCTAAGCTGCTGTATTCTTGTTGTTCAATATATGCTGTAAAAACTGTACGGTAGGCTGAAGTCCTGAGGTTTTTGGGGTTCAAAATACATATATATTATATCATTATAAAATAATCATTATAGTCAAGTGCAAAACCTGAGGAACACTGTGTATTGCCCTGTCTAGCAATGGTGAAGATATAGTTGGCAGACCTGTCATGTGTCTTCAGTTCAGAATCAGAAAGCTTTTACTGCCATGAACAGGTTCACATTACGTGGAAATTTGCCACGGTAAAGAGTATAGGAATGTGTGATATAACAAAAAAGATTGTATTTGTGATATAAACTATTGTTGGTGAAAACACAACATCTTTTACAGAGTGTTTCCAACTCTGGCTCACATTCAACCCATTTGCTGAGTGAATCTGTATATGACCTATTCATTTTAAATCCTCTTAAAATCAAAGTGCCTAGATTACTTGGAAACTTGACAAACATCACTGAATCAATGTAATTTAATGTAAGGAGTATCTCAGTTTGATTAAAGCTATGGGCAGCTGGGGTCTGCACTAAATAATTGGCTTCACGGGAAATCGTCCACACCTCACCCTCACTGCGGGAGACCACTGTTAATTACTCCAGCTAATTTAGCTTCTTCACCTTCAACAGGCTTCATCTTTACACCTTCCCTTAGTATTACAGACATCAAAGCTGCAGTGTATTGAGCATGCATAACAACTCTTTTCTGATTTATAACGCAGACTAGTAGTGTTGTGTTGGTGCTAATATAAAAAGACTATCTGGGCAAATACTTGTCTGTCAGGCCTGAAGACAGCTCAGTACCTTACAGCCATCTTTCACTTTTGGATGACTTTTGTACTTTGAAAAAGATACACTTTAAATGCCAGCAGACATTCCAAAAAAGCCTAGATGATCTTACTGATCTGACTGTTAAAAGACTATGCTGTCAACATTCATCTCTAAGAAACTAGTTTGATCACTCTTTATTATTTTTCTTTAAAAGTATATATTTGTCAGGGACAGTTGAGTCGCATTGCATCTTGGCTAAATTTACTTGAAAGCTGCTCACTAAAATGATGCACACTCAATGAGCTTTAGAGAAGTGGTGTTTAGGCTAATGTAAAACTTAATGGAGAGTGCATTATTGGCAGCACCGTACAGTAGTGTAATCCAGTTAGTGTAATAATGCAGAAATAATGTCTTTACAGGAAATGGCCTTTGCCTCGAAGTGCTGGCTCACTATAACCAAGTTGGGGGAAATAGTATACATTTGACATTTTTGTTAATGTTAGAACAAACAATATTGTGGCCCATAACAAAATCAAATATTTAGTTATCAGGATAAAATATTCTACTTTTTACCCATTAAGGTGCCAGAAGCCTGTGTTTAGTTTACAGTAGACTTTATTATACTTGAATAACTTGCTTTAATCAACCGTTGTAAAGTCCAGTAAATTTCTGTTCCTACGTTTCACTTCTACTTTTCCACCTTTCTATCCAGAGTGGTGCTTTTAAAAGAAACTTCAGCTCTCCTCTGCTCAGCATTGATCCTCTGGGTGTGGTCAGAGAGGCTCCCGCTGCACAAGGTGAGTGATAGACCCCACTGTCAGATTTATCACACAAAAAATATGAACTCCAGGGATGACTGATCACCCAATCCCAGACCTTGGACAATATGTGAGAGGTAATGTGTATGTCCGCTGTAAAACTACACATAAGACTCACTGGCCACTTTATTGGGCAGAGCTGGTACCCTGCTGTGGTTTATTCAGAGATGTTGATCTGCAGACCTTGGTAGTAACATATTTGAGTTACAGTTGCCTTTGAATTTTCAACAAAACTGCTGTTCTCTGATTTTTTCCCCTTCTTTTCAGACCTTTCATTGTAAAACATATAGATTGTTGTGTGCACAAAGACCACCAGTTTCTGAAATACTATGCCACATTCAAATGCTTTCATCTCCATTCAAGGGTTCTATTTGATTTTAAGCAAGTTTTTATTGGCAGTTGCTGATTTGTGATTTGGCTTATTACACACACACACAAACAAGCAAGCAATAGAAAATAAGAAAAGATATAGACATACCTAATAAAGTGGCCAGTGATTGTTTATCTGTTTTGTTTGTGAAGAGGAAACCAGTGTTGACCCTGTCTATGAAGCTCTGCGATACGGGACGTCACTCGCTCAGATGGGTCGATCTAGCTTCAGCAGCATCTCTGAGTCGCCCTCTCATGAGGTAAAGACATGCAGAAAATAAAACAACAAGCACTTAAAGTCTAAAACAATAACTTTATCATGACCTAATTGTGTTTTTATTTAAGGAAAAACTACAGGACAAACTAGAAAATCAACCAATTGCTGAAGAGGAGTCCATACCAGGAAGTGAGTCAAGTATTAATTATTTGATTATTAACAAAGCATTACCTATAATCATGTAGAATACAGTATGTGATATTTGTTAAAACAGTTGGTCTCAAGCTTTATGGCATATTGATTTTAACCAGTTGACAATTGACAATTATTTTTCGATTTAAAGCTATAGTCCAAAGGCTTCCTCCTAACCCTGTTCTATTATCTAAAGTAGTCTGTCATAAATATTTTTTTATTTTAGTTCCACCATTGGTCTATAAAGCAATGTAAAATCAGAGTTTGACTTTGACGAATAGTTTTTGTGTTTTTGATTGATTTTCGATTGGCATTCATCATAATTTAAACAACAGAATTGTAGTGTGGACATTATTCTTCCAGGCTGTGATATGAACCTTATAGCATATTATCTCAGCCCTTTATAACCTTTCATTTTAATCATTACATTTTGGCATTATCTTGCAGCACTATATTTATAAGGCCATTATATACTCAGCCCCTGGAGATGGAATGATCAGTGTTTGTTCTGCTACTGATACTGCACATGACCTTGCCTCAAAGTGTCACTCCTCCGTGTCCCTTCTGTCACTCTCTTTCTCTGTTTCTCAGTTTTATTGAAGGATCACTCTATTCTTCTCACACACTGTCTCTCCTACATGTTATATTTCCTTATCTGATGTTACAGTGCTCACTCCTCCTGAAAGCGAGAAGGCTGATTCAGAAGACAGGGTCAGTTTGAAGGTGCGTAGTCAGCATCTCTGTCAGTGCTTTTCTGTGCTTTTTCTCTTGATTAAACTCATGTAGTCAAATAAATCAATACTAAGATGCTAATGGAGACTAAAAGTTACATTCAATTTCTATACTAGATTGAAACTGTCAAATAAAAACATTCACTAGCACTGTAAAACTATGACAAGTAACATTGTTAGTATGAAAAGTGTGTAAAAATGCAGCTTGTACTGTTTTGGCATTGACAGCTCCCCCATGTGATTCAATATACTGCAAAAGCAAATGGTTCTCTCGGTGTCAACTCTTGCACTCTTGACAGTTTTACAGATTTATTTCTTCCTATTAGAGCAGTGACTGAAAATGTGTGTGTCTATAAATATATATAAATCAAAATTTAGTCATGATTTTGTTAAATCAGTCCTACTTTTAGTCCTCATTTATTATTTTGATTTGCAACGTTAACTAATAAATAAATATGATTCCACTTAATTGAGCTCAAAATATTAATACTGACATTTTTGAAATGGTTATGGAAGATCTTACATAGTTTCTAAAAACACTAGATTAAACCTACTTTGTCATTGCATGTAAGATCTATTAAAATGTTTCTGTCCGGTCATGTTTCTAGACTCCTAAACGCGTCGAGGTCCACTCCATGCACACTTATGTCGCTCTGTATAAGTTCCTGCCCCAAGAGAAGAATGACTTGGAGCTACAGTGAGTGCATTATAATTGTCCTTACTCATGTGGAAGATACCTGGACACATTTTCTCTCACATTCACACACCATCTGCTTGCCTCAGCGGGACAGTGGTGGGGGGTCGCCGTGTTCGGGACGGGAGAATGTGCATGCTAGGAGCCTGAGAAGGACAAATGGCCACGCTGTGTGTTTGACTAAAATACACTATACTTGTCTGTGTACGTCAGTGGGAGGTTGCAGCGCGGTAGGACATCCGGAAGATAATCAAGAGAGCTTTAAGTCAACGCGGATATGCACTGTCCACAGAAAAGACTAGTTAAGGGTAGCGAAATCAACATTGAAACAGTTACATTCAAATGGTGGACGATTACAGCATGGTCATAATATAACTAAAACTTGAGTACCTTAATTACAAATAATTAATAGGTTATTCTATGTTGTATTACTATCTCTACTATGTTGTTCTATACACTTTTTATACAGTTTCTCTGTATGCCTGCAGAAATGTGGGATTTGGGGTATAAACATCATTACATGCACACATTTCTAGATAGAAATTAAAAAATAAACACATTTAACACCACATAATCTTGGTCTGTGTCTTGATTTCAGGCCCGGCGACAGAGTACAAGTCACAGACGACTCCAATGAGGACTGGTGGAAGGTGGGTTAAATTTTTATGTTTTCTGATAAAGTACAGTTATGACAAACTGACTTGACTACTTCTTAAATTCCCCCATAGACCTGTATTGAACAGCCAGTTTTATTCATTCTCAGCTCTTAAGAAACAATAAATGAGAAGATTTGGTGCTTTGAAGGAGGGCTGTGTGGGTGAGCTAGTTAACATGTGTGGGTGTTGCTGCGTCAGTAGTTAGCATGAGTGGGCGCTACAGTACTTAGCATAGTGAGGGGAGCAAACAGATTACAGTCAGACTATAATGAGACAGCTGAAGATCTCAACCTTCACCTGGAGAGGACAGCCAGGTCTCTGCAGAAAAGTGACATCAGGAAATGACAGAATATATCACACTTGACAATTCCAAAGTATCTCTAAAGTTAAAATTATTAAGAATGTATGTAATAAAAAGGTGCTAGGTCTTACATTTGTAATATCTATTCAGAAGGCAGTATATTTTTTGTCTAGCCTTTCAAATGCATATAAATTAAAACATACTATATTTACAAGTCATTATCCTATTCCTAATTTTATGTTTACACAAATATTATTGTAGTTCAGTCCACATATTGACATAGCATCGTTCATCCTCAAATATATGTGAGCATGCCTACTTATAATTCTTTCTGCAAGTTCAATGTGGATTTGGCATTAAATGTTTCCATAGTTGCCATGGAACTACACTGAAATCATTGATGGAACTATGACAGATGGAGCTTCATTTATTGTGACTCCAACAACTCATATAAAACCTATCATCATTTATGACTAATTTGAAACTACATTTTGGTGTAAAAAGCCCAGCTCTGAAACATGATTTAAGTTAATGTACGCTACAACCATCTGCACATAGGCAACGTAAACAGCTTAAAGTCATGTGATACTCCCATGGGTTTTGTATGCCTGTGTGCCATAGTCCCCAAAGAGAATAACAGGGCTTACAGCTCCACAAATACTTACAATGGGCTTTGTGGCCCAGTGTTCCTAAAATAAAAACACGCTTTACTGCTAATTTAAAATTTGTTATAGTAGATGATGAATGGGCATTGCATATGCACAGTGGCAACTATATAGCATGAGAATAGGATTGTCAAGGACTGGTCTCAGCTGCTTACATTCAAAACAATGCATCTTACTCCACAGAGGTTACATGTTTAATCAGTAAATAAGAACAACACATCAATACTAGACTGGAGTCTAAACTAGGTCTAAACCAGATTCAAACCTAAATCAGGACTATTGGATTAAATTCAAAGGATAAATTGGGACATTTTCATATGCATATGCACATTGAGTCTGTGCCATGTCATATGAAATATGCTTTACAAGTAAATGTATTATTATTATTTTCCCTCAGCTTATAATGGTGAAGTCAAATTTTTTGTCCTATCCTCAGTTACTCCGAAAAATGTCTAAAAAAGACTATGTAGTATGTACACATTAAAAAGAGTGCATGCAGCAAAATCCACAGAGGATACATGTTTACTAAATAAACACAGTACATCAAGTATAACAAGTCGATGTTATGAATTCTGTACAATGGGGCTTTTAAACATCTCATTACGAGTCAGCTCATACAATTACATGAACTAAGTGTCTATTTATAACTGTCAAGGACTTGCACTGTTTTTTTCCAGCGTTTGCATCCGTTCATGTTTGTTTGTGTTTACCAGGGGAAAAGCAGGGACAAGGTAGGTTTTTTCCCGGCCAACTTCGTGCAGCGGGTTCGTCCCGGCGAGAGGGTGTGGAAGGTCACTATGGGTTTCCACGGCAACCGAGACAAAGGCCAGATGACCGTAAAAGAGGCTCAGGTGAATTTGCACAAAAATGTACAGAGTCCCTCTCCTCTTACACACAGGAACAGAATAGAGCTAATGTTATGCAAATCGTTGCAGAAAAGTGCTGAAATTACAGGACACTGTGGTATAGCTTTTACTGCAGCGTTTAGCCTCGGTCTAAATGGTCTCACTCAAGGGCAGATCTTTCATTTGCCAAAAATATGCCTCCCACAACTTGTGTTCTTAACTGTATACTTTACTTTATAATATGATTGGGCAGTAAAAAGCAACAAAAAGGTTCAAATAGGTGGACACCATAGACGCCCAGAGCAGCTGTGGTTGCAATGGTAGTGTATCACCATTACTGTGTGACTGTATATTCAATGTTTCCCTTGTTTGCCTCTGTGTTTGCAGATCTGCGTAGGGAAGAATGAGGATATTGACGGTTTCTTACGACTGAGCAGCGGCAAGAAAAGAGGCATGGTCCCAGTGAAGAACCTGGTTGAAATCTGACCTCAACACCCACTTCTCCTTGACCCTCAAAAAGTTCACTATAAACAGTGAACCACTCAGGAGTGCTCAGCCGAAACCTCACCAAAGCCAGCTCTTCACAAATTAACAGCTTGAGTGGACAACCGTGTTCTAGCTCTGCCCACGAGTTTGCTCTTCTTTCTCCCCGGAGATTTCAAAGCTTAGTCGGCCAAGAGGTTTCTTCTTTTTAGTTTGGTCTCGCTACTTGTAGCATACTTACAACTGAAATGTAGCAAGAAAACAGTTTGCAGTCAAAAGTCTGGCTACCTCAATAGCCATCTCCAGTGGCCTGCTTAAATGAATAGACTTAATATGATGTCAGTAAGGAATTATGGGAACTTTGTCAGTCCCTTCATTTCACTGTATATCATGCTTTATTTGGGGGTAATGTTTGTCCTCATTTTGCTATTTTTTGCACTTGATGTACATACCATTGTACTGTATGTATTTAAGTCTATGGTGAAATGAAAGTCAAAAACATATACATTCAAACTCTCTTGTGATCATATTACACTACATATTTGCTCTTCACAGCTCCAATGTGACAAATGCTTTACCTGCACCTTGGGGAATGTGTGTATTTTATGCTTAGTCTGTCCTTAACAATCACACTTTGCAGGCAACACACACAGACATAGCCCTCTACTAGAAACGGCTTCCCATTATCATACCCCTCTGTCACTGTTTATCTCTATGTAATGTCCCGTAATACTAGCTGTCATGTCTAATTGTATAATACATTGCAAGTATGACTGTTGTCTTGACGATCTGATATGCCTGAGTTCATTTAGCTTAAGAAGACAGTCATTTTATTGTTATTTGCCAAAAGATTGTCACTATTGTTGTCAAATGCTCTATAGCACCTAGCAAAGACGCACTTTGCATTATTTTGTTGTCATTTCAAAACATGAGGTAGCGACAGACTGCCTTTAACCGTGGCAATAAATGTAAATATGACCGCTTTGTAAATAGACTTCTAAAGACTGTACACACTTGGCTCTCGATAGCAAGCTCTGATCAAGCTATTCCTGAGTCAAATAAGGGCATTACCTTCACAAATATAGGTACAATATGATCCATATATTCACCTACAAATGTATGCATCTCAAATCGCATTTAGCACAAATTAAAAATACTATGCACAGCAGGTCTAGCCACGCTTTATTTTGTACTCCGAATATAATCACACATCTATCAGCATTTATCTGTGCTTAAATACATATTACATTGAGCGGCCATCTTGGATCTGAGTCTCCATTGTGCTAACATTACCTTCACTACAACCAAGATTGGCTCAGGATCTATAATATTAACCAGGTCTTCTTCGCTCACCTTGGTGCACACTATCAGGCTAGTTTTCTGCATGGCTAGCTGCTCTGTAATGGCCACGTCTTAATAAAGTCAGATCAACTCCTAAATAATGTGTTTATGGTGTTTTTAACCAAATATTGAGCAGGAAAAATATATTGCAACTGAACAGTGGTGTTAAAAAAGTTTTTTTTTAAGTTTGGTCTATGAATTTGCCGTGGAGGATGACTGTTTAGGTCTCATACTATTTACTGTTTGTTTCTGCTGTAGCAATTACACTCACTGACCACTTTATTAGTGACTTATTTCAGCTCACAAGCAGGTGAATAGGTCGATCTAATGCAGCACTTTCTGAATCTTTTATAGAAATACGAACATGATTTACAGAGGCACATGGCACCAAACTCACTTGTCTTTGTAGATTAAACTCCACAGTATTTTTGCTGTAGTCTCCACACTTTAACCTCATTACCACAGTGTAATTTCACACTTAAATTTATAATCTGCTCCAGCCAAACAGAAAATCTCTCAGTTTGCAGCCAAACCATTTGCTGAGATCATTCATTGACATTGCAGAGAAGCATGCACATGCCTAATGACCATAAATAATAAGATTAAGTATTAATAAAATGAATTGGCAGCATACGAGCTACTATGGTAGCTTATGAACTAAACTGGCATTGAGAGCTGTGTGCGTGCATGTGAACATTTCTCAAATCATGACCCAGTTCTGTCATCAAATCAGATCAAAAGTGATCTTATTCTCTGTAGAAATAGACTTAAATGTGTGTGACTGGCTGTACTAAGCTTTGTGCATTTTTTAAAGAATGCTGACTTTGAAATTTGTGCTCAAAGTAGCATTGTCTTCTTAAATCATAAAGTCATTCTCAATAGTCATGGAATACCTTCCATTGTAATTAAGCTCTCTGGCATGTAGGAGTTACTATCAGTGCAATTTGCATTTTAAAAATAAAAAATTATCCCCTTCACATTATTCGTGAAATAATCTAGTTCTGGATAGATAATGGATGTATCAAGCAATCAGAGAGCTCCTGTTCTGTGGAAGTTTGTGATGTGATTGGTTAAATGGTTTTGTCCTTTGCTCTAAAAAAACAGAAATCCTTATGATAAAGACCACAGATTGTATAGAAGTACATTTTTTTTCTCAGATGATTTCTGTTATGCTGTAGGCTTATGTTGACTGAAAAATGAATAAAGGAAATAAAATCAAGTAGTGCAGCCTTAACATAACATGAGCTAAATTAGTAAACAGAGGCGGCTCTACCATTAGGCAAAAGTAGGTAGCTGCATAAACAAAGCCTAAAATAAATGTCTTGAAAATGCTTAAACTTAATTAGGTAAATATAGCATTACAAAGCCAATATGCCTCATCAGTTTTCCTTTTTCTCTGTATGATTAAACCTTCTGGTTGCTGTGAATGGACATATCAAGAGAATGTTTGCCCCAAAACCACTAAATCCGCCACTGTTAGTAAATAAGGTGTACATTTCTAATATTATCAGCCTTTAGTTTAGTTCAACCCCACCGAGTCTCAAGTATTGTTAGACTTATCACACCTTCACAGAGATGGAGTAAAACGCCTAATTAAACATGTGATTTGTGACACAAGGATCTCTGTTGTGTGATGTTTTATACAGTTTTGTGATGAGAGCAGCAGCTGGACAGACTCACAGTTGAGGGTGATGGCAGCAGCGTAAAGGGCGTTAACTAAGCATCAGGAATGTAGTAACAAAGCCTAGAAAGAAAATCCAGGCTCAAAATAGCACTTGATTACAGAGGAGAGGGACTGTCAGGAGAATACAGTGCAGTGAGGAGAAAACAATAAGAACACCTTAAAGATCTGCTGCAATCCAGGATGAGTGCAGCCAAAATACGACAAAATCTCAACCTGTCATATTGGCACTATAGATTATAGATTATATAGATGTTCTTTACCTTGACATGTTTCGACAGTGTTCCTCAGCAGAGTCACATGACCGCTGTGATGTGGCTTTTATCAGCTGCTCTTAGGTGTGGCCATGCTGACGGACCTTACAGGTCTATCAGACTGACCACGCCCCCTGCCGTGCAGTGGTCTGTGGAGGAGTGCGTCCCATGTGTCTGGAAAAACAAAAGATAATTGTAAAGTTGTATATAAAGAATCGTTTTGTGTATTCGGGTCTAAAATATTAGCCAGACCTACTCAAGTCCTGTTTTAGGCTCCCCAGTACTACTTGTAAACACAAATACCATATTTTGAGAAGTGGTGGTTAGATTGTATTGCCATTTCAGACCAAAATATGTACTTGGACATTGCTATGTGGCTCTGCAGTGCTGTGTTTTTTTACAGGTTGATGCCCCAACTACACACTCCACCTATGAGGCAACATCTAATGACATCTGCAGCTTTTGATCCTCATTTGCGTCATCAAGTTTACTCTTATTTCTTTTTCTTCCAACTCTCACCCGTTCTGGTTCAGCTCCAAGCTCCAAAAAAGAGTTTGAAGTGCAGCATCAGTGAGCTGCTGTGAGGCTGCTGCAGGTTGCTTTTAATTAACTAAAACCTCCTAAATCCACAAGGGTTTATGAATAATAAAACACTGTCACCAAGTCCTGCCCTAGGCCCTCTGTCACTAAACCTGAGATTTTTAGAGGACTTAATGTCTTGTGTTGTCACTGTCCTATGTTGACATGGTACCTCAGGCCAACTGGACCATTAAAAATGAAGGGGGTACAAGCCAACACTATGTTTAATGCATGCTCCAATCTCTTGTTGATAAAGCTTTCTTAGCTCTCACTGTCTGACAGAAAATATTAGCTGTATAAGTAAAGTAGATATACTACAAAGTCCATGCATCTCCACAGGCGGTCTCACCAGTTGAAAGGGACAGAAAAATGCTGATGCTGAACACAGGACACATGAAAGGTATCTTTGATGCACTCGTGTACAGACATAAAATGAAAAAATGAGTGCTTGATTCTATGGTTTAGGAAAATTAGCATCATTAACAAATCTCAAAAACATACATTTTACCAGTTTATGTAGTAAAGCAAATGTATGATCGATTGTCCCTGGTCAATGGTCAACATTTGTTGGCATCAAAACAAAGAGGTCATGCAGTACAATCACTGTTAGGGACATCCTATTGGAGAGACTGTTAAGGACATGGATTCAGATTAAGTGAGTGGTGTATTAAGAGGTCCTTGTTTGCTGTGGGCATTTATTTGATCAAAAAAGGGTCTTGAAAGTGATTTGATGAGGGCAGCTCCTTTGGTGATTTAGCTTTAAAGACCATTTACAAGAGTTTGCAATCACGAAAAAAAAACACTCAACTTCCTCTTGAGAGTTACTTGTGTAAACAATGTCATGGTGAAGGTCACATTGCTTGTTAGTTGACTTTACAGATTTAAAAACAACATGTATAAAAAACTCAACGCAGTATAATTTGTGAATGTAAGTTATGATGTTAATGTTTTCACTAGTAATGCGAAAACAAAAGCTAACAAGGCATGTGTTTCCATTTTCTGTCTCCACTTCAGACAAGCCATTGTTTCCCAGATCCAAGCCATTGTTTCCCAGATCCACAATACAGATCCAATATACTAAAAAGGACTACTTCAAGGTCCATTAAGCTGCTAAGAAACAGATTTGATAAGGCATTTCTTTGCAGATTATATAGCAGTTAGCAACATATAAAGTAGATGTATTCATTTTTCAGCTGGTATGCCTTGGCTCTCTACACTTGCAAATGCAAACAATGTGTTTTGTCCATCTATATTTCTGTGCAAATTCAACATAAACACAAGAAAAAAAATTCAACTTGCATTTTATGACGTCTTTGCTTCAAGAACTGAAAATAATTGGTTTGTTTTGCAAAGAAGTGCTTGGTTTGCCATCAGGTGAAGTTTTAGTCTTCCAGCCTGAGTCAACAACAGCTCTGTTATGACAAACAGATGAAGAGGCAGAATGCAGAAAATACTGAAGAATCAGCAAGATGCAAAGAAAAGGATGCTAATAAATGTCAAAGCAGTTTTTCATATTGACGCGCAAACAGTAAGAGTATAACAATAGACACTGGTGCTCATAAAAGACAGCAGAAATCAATCTACAACTAGCAAAAAAATGCCATCAATGTCTGTCTATATAGCTCTTTGGTTAACTGGTCACTGCAACCTGCCTCACGCCCCAAGCAGCATGAAAGGCTTTTACTGGTGAAACAAGAACCACTGAATTCTAAAAATACTTTTCCAAACAATAAGAAAATACATAATCTTGTTACAAACTCATTTGGTGTTTAATTTGTTATTGATGAATTGGGTCTTGCTGAGTCATTTATTTTTAAATGAAGTGTTTAGTGTAGCTGAGTTTACTGCTGTATCTGGAGAGGCCCATAATTATGCTGATTGATTTTGTTGGGTCTTCTGTAAAATTGGGGAGAGTATTTTTTTTTATCATATCTGACAAGAGTAAATGAGCTCAATTATGAAATGGTAAATGTGAGAAAAACAAACTAAAATGTAGTTTATAATGATATAAAATGTCTTCATACCAAACAATATACATATATTTTATTGAATGTAAGTATTTAATTGGTCAGCTTAGTTAAGAAAAAATTATGCTGTAAACCACACTGTGATACTGTCCTCTCACAAAACAGGTCTCAGATCAGGTTACACTTTAATCAGCATTATATGATGCTTCCTCTAGCCAGACGCCAAAGCACGTTTGCCATACAATATCAGGAAATACAATAAAAACATCAATAGCCAAAAGATATTTTGCATTTCTGACGCAGCATCTGTTACATTACAGCAATAGGATGGGGTGAAAAGGAAATTGACCTACCAACCTTCAAGTTAGTGAATGACCTGCTCCACCTGCATAGATATTTATACAATACTTTTTGTCATTAATAGATTGTCTGGCGTCTAAATCTGAAGGGTCTGTGCTTGAGACAGTGTTTAACCTTTCTGTGACAATGAAAAACTGCAGAGCAACATTTCGAGTGATTTTACACTTAGGCCTATGTTACATCATGGACCTTTAAGTGATGTAAATGTGCTGACGTATAAGTGTGGTTGAATGTACAGAATAAACTGATATGACGACATGTGCTGAACTTCAGGTGACCAATGTCTACCTATAAGCTTTTGTAGACTACATAACTGTTCTATCATAATGTACAAGGATAAGCCCAACATAAGCCTGTGTGATTACATATTGATACAGAGTAAATGGAAAAAAGGATAATTTCTCAGGACAGGACTGCATTTCAATATCTTGGAAGACAGATACATCGCCCTGTTTTTGTCCATATTTTCATCTAGTTTATTATTATTACGACATGTAAATCAACCACAAAATTCTATCAACTGTAGGCAATAGCCTATTAGCCTACTGTTCCTTTGAATTCGTATACCTTTACCTTTGTCTTCAACTTTGTATGGTGACATTGAGGAAAAGGGACATCTATAAATGTCAAAAATGGCATCTCGTTATCTGATCTTGGAGGTTAATCACAGCAACTAATCCTTCATTTAGCAATCTTAAATTAGATCAACGTGACCAAGAATAGAAATCTTACTTCCAACTCACGTGTGCGGGCAATTGATTATTTTTACACATAACTCAATAAGGGCCTTGTTATTGTGGAGAGAATCTGTCACTGTCTGTTCTGTTGTTAAGATTACAGCTGCATCCCATTTATGCTGCACTTGACATTTAATTCCGCTAATTGAAA
>JAVQKG010053303.1:0-20277 GCA_036025885.1 Hypseleotris bucephala
TAATTAATAACTTAATTAATATTCATCGCAGATGTACCCAATTTTAATCACTTCTTCCTTAAACCAGTCCTGACCATCCCTGAAAGCTTCATCCAAATCCGTGCAGTAGTTTTTGAGTTATTTTGATCACAGACAAGCACGCGGACACGCACGCACACACACGCACGCACACACGTCAACGCCGGCGATCACATAACCTCCTGGCATCGGTAATAATAAGACGTCAGATGGTGAACTAACCACACGTACGTTCTCCTTTCATGAGAATACAGTTTGACTCTGAACCGGGTCAAATGACCAACCAACATCAGGCTGGCTCACAAAAACACAGACTTGGATTTGCAGACTTTGTAGGAGCGGGTAGTGGCTTTACGTGGTCAGAAAACCAAAACATTTTAATATAACACTGATGAGCGCAGAAAAATATAGTTGGCACAAGCATGGGAATCACCGCACGTGACTAACTCCCATCCAGAGACTTAGTGATCCATGCCTCGCTCTGTCCCGGCACGAGCACTTACAAATGCCTTTATGTGTGCCAGGGAGACTATTATGTGAAATATACTTCAGAGAGCAAAGCAGAGATGAAATCAGTTTCGCTAATACTTCTGGAAAACCATGTAAACAAACTTCATCCTGTATGGCAACACGAGACCATTATTCCAGGTTAAAAAAAACTCCTGTCTTGCTAATAAGGGTTTTTCTGTTCTGTATCTAAATCCGAAGTATATATTTGTATGAAATACCATTATGACTGGCCTCAACCCACATTCCCGGTAGAAAACAAACAGCAGTCTCATGATCACGGAGTGAAAGTGAACACAAAGCATCCTCAGACATGCCACCTCAAGTAAGCAGAAGTCAGTTGATCCATATTCACAACAAAAGTATTCACGCAACCAGGGCTGAACAATAGGTCGCACATTTATTGTTCTTAGAGCAGTATCGGGAAATGCAATAACTGTATAACTAGATGGCAAGAAATGTGTATTGCAATAATGTTAATCTGACACAGAAAATAAAACTTATGATTCAATTAAATTTAAGGAAAACAATGAATGCAACCCACCAATTTTAGATTTTTACACAGATTTATCCTATACCAGGATAAAAAACTTGATCAACGTGATCAACGTGATCAACGCAACAGCACAACCAGAGCCAATATACCAACGGCTCTCGATACAATCTTCACGCACAAATTAAATGCCCCAATATCATGTTAGCAAAAACAGTTAAAGACGTAATGATTTCATCACAAGTTCCCTTAGAGGTGACTTCAAAGTAATGAGTAAAACCAGGTCTTTTACTTTATTCTTGGACTGAACTCCATAAAGCATTCATTCTGTTAAACTTAAAGCGCTCCACCTAGTATGACCGGACCCAAGACTTTCTTTAGTTCACAGTTTAGTCCTGACTTGGCCTTGGTCTAGCGTCTAATTTTTGCACCTAGTTGTCAAAAAGCAAAGCTATCATATTGCAAAAATCAACAGTTATTGCATATATCGGATGCTTTTCATAATATGCAGTCCTAGTAGAAACCCTATATTAACCCTTAAGCACATCCAAGACCACAGAAGCCAAATACAAAGATGGGGCCCCTCAGACCTCCTTGTGAACTGTATTGTGTTACTGTGATGGGCCAGATGGATGTGGATTATAAGAGTTAGGTGTCATTACAGCAGGAGGGTGTGTGCTGTGCTGCTGGAGCCAAGACTTGAATTAAAGACCTCTATTCATCATTAGGACATATATTAGGAGCTGTTGATTAATTCCATGTATGAGCTATGGTTCACAATATGTACCCATGTTATGTTAGATCAGCAATACAAACCAGTGGTGTAAGGTGTTAATAAAGAGCCCCAGGGCAGATTTTGATAATGGGACCCCTAAAACAGAAGGACATTTAGAAGATTCAAATTTAGGTTCGAATCCCTGTCCGAACACATATTGTCCTTGCGGGCAAGACACTTAACCCACATTGCCAATGAATTAATGATGGTTGTGTGATTGGTGCTTGTCGGAGTGGTCGTAGGTGCGGACTAGCAAGTCACGGCTCTGTCAATGTGCCCCAAGGCAGTTGTGGCTACACAGATAGCTTACCACAGTCAGTGTGACTGTGGAGTGAATGAATACTGCAATTGTCAAGCGTCTTTGAGTATATTGAGAAAAGCGCTATAGGGCATTATTAGAAAACAGTCTATTTATGGATTATTTGTAATCTGATACATAAGATTATGTCCTTGTATGCAGATTTTTATACGGGACTTTGGTTTGAACCATGTTTACCCCAGTTTACAGCTTACCTGGTTTAGTGATGGTTTTGTCATGCATTACTTCTGGTTAAGAATTGGTTTTGTCCTGGTTAGTACCTTGTATAGTCCCGATTTGGACCCTATTTAGACCTGGTTTAGTACTATTTTTGACAGGGTTTATTCCTGGATCTCCGGTGGTCCCCTTCACCTCTGAGCCCTAGTTCAGTTTCACTGGTTGATGTTACACCTCTGACACAAACAGATGTATAATTGCAAGGAAGTATAAACTGAAGTAAGTTAATCGTCTGAAATATTTGCATTCATCTGCTGTCCAACATAGCCTATACAAAAGCAACTTTGGCCATAAGTATTTGAATAACAATTAATTTACGTTGTAGCTCTCTTTGAATGCAAAATTATAATCAAAATACAGGATGTACAAACTGCAAACAGAGATACCACAACTGTCAAAAAACCCACAGCCCTAGGACTTCACGAATCACATGCAAGAAAGAAAAACTACTAAAGATCCGCCTCTTTTACTCAGCCTGTCACTGCAAGAGCTCATGTGCTGCACTTGTACGCTCACGCAACATATAACCACCACAACTCACATCTACAATTCATCATTAGCTACATCTTTTCAAAAGTAAAAAACAATATTTAGCCACTTTCAACCAAAAATGCACGTTAAAATGCAGTAAAGCGTAAATAATATTACAAAAGACATGCCATTTTGTTTTCACACAAATTATTACCAGATTTTAAGAACTGCACAACATGAAACGACGAATAAGAAAGCACATTAATAAATAAAACTGTACAGAATTGTAGTAAATGTCTTTCGAGTATGACATCCCCTTTACTTCAGTTAGCTCAGATTAAGCTAGTAGTGATGCGTTCACAGACCCGTGATGCATCTGTAATGCACCATTAAAATAATAAACAAAATCAACTCAACAATTTACACGAAATATTTGCGTTTTATTGTATTTTTAACCGCCCCCATAAAAGTATTGGACAAGCCTGTGTAGATAGACATCCTACTGAGGGCCCCCTTCCCCCTCTCCTATAAGCCGAGAATACAAGCCTCAGATTGGGACGGATCAGGCCGCTTTTCCCCCTTGGTTTCTGCGGTTCCCCGACAAAGTACTCACCCGATATTAGGTTCGATGGAGAGCGGTTTCCGTGGAGGTTCTGATCCGATGGTTGTCAATCGGATAAGGACCTGGGTGAAAGAGGATGGGAGCGGATTCTGACGGCGCTCATACCCCCAGCTCAGAGCTCTGTCGTCGGCTGCACTCCCTGTTGATAGTCCCTGAAGCTCCAGCAGCAGCTCCAGTCTCTCCCGTTACGTAAACACGCACCCGTCCACAACATGACGTCATGACGGAGGGACGTCACGTACACCCACAAAAATTCAGCTTTTCTGCACAGATTATTAGTAATTATTTTTCTAAGTTCAGATTTTTTTTTTTTATGATTTGCCTATTGCTGGGTTGCTGGTAACATCACAACATTCAATAGCCCTATAAATTTTAGTAGGAGAGGGGGGGCAGAAAAATTACTATTTTAAAGATAGCCTACAGTGGTGGATATTTCTTGTAAAAATCGCATTTAGGCTAGTTGATATAGAATTCTGGATCTTGCCCCCAATCTGAGGAAGGGACTTTATCATATTGTAGAACTTGAAAACAACCAATTTTCGAAATATGTTCATAAACCCACTTAAACACCACTTCAAGAAGCCCAATTCAAGATTAAACAAGCAGCCAACTAAATACAAGTCTAAACAAGGGTATGTAGTTTATTCATTATTATTATTTGTCTAATTCTGGGAAACACTTAACCAAGTCTGAACAAGGACTAAACAACGACTAAACTTGAACTAACCCAGGACTAAACTAGAATGAAAAATGTAAATGCTAAAACAACACTTGACGAATTATAAACTAGTTAAGACATTATATAACTAAAATATTCAGTAGGCTGTAGTCGACTTGATGACAACCATGCACCGATGCACACTAGCAAGCAATTATAAGATTAACAAGGTTTTCTTTTTTTTTTTTTGCTTATATAAACACCCTCTTATACAAGTAGTCCTCCCTGGTTAATGACAGTTGATAATTGCATCAGTGAAGTCAATCATTTCATAAAGTAAGAAGGGGCTTACAGTGGGATGACGTGGGTGTTAAATAGGATCGGATTGTGGATGTTACTGGGAGCCGGCTGACAGATGGACATGCTGGCTTGTTGTTCTGCTGATAAACTGTACGTAAGCTTGTTGCAATGTTGTCTTGTGCTGATAAATATAAGTGTAGTAATTTGTTTAAGATGCCGCCTTACTTCAGAATAAAAAATATAAACAGTACAACATATAAGCCAATACTTTCATCTTTATTAATCTTGATCTTAATTTGTTTAAATAAAGTTTTCCTTTGTAAAATTTCAAAAACAAAAAAACACTGAACAGGAGTGTTAAAGCCTGTCTTAATTTAAAATGAATACACAACAGAACATTAAAAAACGTACGGTAACTCTTTATTACGGAGCCCCTTAAGTCCCCCCCAAAATATTTTTTCCCCCACAGAACAAAAAAAAGCTTCTTATTCCATAAAAAAAATAAAATATACTTAAGAACCCACGGTAACATGGGGAGGACTAACTTTACTAGGAGAGGTTATAAGGCTGAGAATCAATCCCACAACCCCTTCGAGGGTAAAAACTGCTAATTACTCAAACATGCACTTTTTCCAAAACATAGTTATTGTAATGTGTAACTAATACAAGGTCTGTGTATGTAAAATATATTGCACTCTTTAGCCTAGGCTACAATGTTAGTACTAGTAATATTGAGTTAAACTAATAATAATCAGTAATCAATTGTTGTTGGGTTGGCTGACTCCTGAGTATGCTTGTCCTCTCCGCATTGCTGTGGGTTCTTTCTGGCTTCCTTAAACTACAAGGAAATCTGACTCTAAATTGCTTCACTTAATTGATGGCATAGTAAATGGTTGTCAAATTATTATAATGGTACTGAATCTAATTTTGATCCTGGTCTCGTTATGATCCTGGTTCCAGTTCTGATTTTGGAACAGTTTTGGTCCTAGTTCTAATCAAAGTCCAGTTTTGATCCTGGTGGTGAGTGGGAAAAAAATGTTTTGAGGAACATTAGGGGCTCCGTACTTTATGCTTCTGTAAACATCCCTTCCCGCCCTTCCCTCCCCCGCTTTCACACAGTTTGATAAGATTTGGCATGTCCATTTTTCTTAACGCATATGCCTTCAGCTCTTTGTATCATTAAATGTTCTTTTTTTGTATTATTGCAGGTCAGACAATAAAAAAGACAAGTCTGCGAATAAAAAACAAAACTTCAAAAAATGAGAGAAAACAAAGCATTAGTGCCAATATTTCTTAACACAGTCAGCAGTATATCAAATGCACTCAAACATATTTGTATAGACCTTCTGTATAGTAAGCAGCCTTGCCCACAGGCACAAACATGCATACGACATCCTCGCATTCACACAAACGGGTGGTGGTTGAAATCCACCTACTTGGTCTCACTCATACTTTTATTTGTCCATAGAGTGTTGATACTGCACCTGGTATCAGCACATGGAGAAATGCAACCCAAAAAAAAAAAACGGCCTGCAATTAAACATTTATCACTGCAACAGTAACAAACATTTTCAAGAAAAGAATATAACAAGAGTGCGTGAGATACAACAGTAGGAGGTCAGCATTTGAAAAAACAGAACAATGACAAAATTTCAATAGTTTCACTTTCAAATGAAATCCATACATACCAACAGAAAACAAACAGTAAGATACAGCTCTGTTGTCAGGCAGAACTGTTTGCATGTGTTTGGATTGGGTCTCCATCTTTACGGAGATGTAAATACAAACTGCACTTAAACGTCACATCATGTAAAGTTTGAAATTGTACATAATGAAGGTAATGCTGTTTACAGTGCCGTCTGTCTGAAGGCTTGTCTGTATTTGGTGTGTGCATGTGGATGTAAATCTGTTGACAAGTCCTTGTACTAAGCACAATCCATTCAAGTCTTTCAGACCAACTGACTTTTCATTCGTTTTCAGGTTTTCAAGTCTAAGCAGTTGAAATCTTCATCTGTGGAAAAAAAGGCTGATACACATCTAACAGTCCCTGCAATTGTTTATATAATAGCTTAAGTCTGGCCACAAGAATGTGTGTAAGCATGTCTCACATTTCTGCTTGGTGTGTGCACAATAATATGCATACCACGTACATGGATGCGAGTGTGTTTAAATGTGTACTACATTAATATGCATACATGTACATGTGTAAGTGTGCTATAGTAAGTACATATGTCACCCAGTGTATGCTGTGTCCAAACCTACAGGTACAAATAGAGGCCAGTCAGATAGAATCAGCCCCTCCCCCCAACAGGTCGCCGGGCAACAGTGCGGCCGGGCTGTCCATTTGGTGCCTCTCCTCCATTTGAGGTGCCCCCCATAGGCTGCTGCTGGGATAACCCGCAGTCATGCCCCCCCAGAGCCCAGACCTCCCAGACTCCACTCCACTGATACCTGCTCCCTCCCCGGCCCCGTTGGTGCTCCACTGGGTGAAGATTCCCAGTCCGGATCCTTGGGCTGCAGCGGGTTCTGAAGAACTGCCTGTGCCATCCAGGCTCTGCCAGCCCGAGGTGGTTGACCTCCCAGTAGCCAGACCTGCTCCACTGTCCCCTCCTCCGTTTCCATTTCCACTGGATGCTGAGCTCCCTGAGGGCCGCTCCGAGCCCGGGGAGCTGCCTCCACTACTGGCCACAGTGGCACCAGCTCCAGAAGAGCCCTGTGCCCCACCTGCTACCACCGCCCCTGAGCTGGATGCTTCTCCTCCGGCCTGGGAATGTGCAAAATAACGAGCAACTTCCTCCTCACTAACAAACTCCGCCAGGATTGTGGTGTTGCCCAAGACACACCTAAAGGATGTTAAGAGGACACTTTAGATGGACAACATACTGTATGACATGTAAACTCCTCTAACTGGTTTGTTAATTAACCTACATGTGCAGTGCCCCCTGGGCCTTGGCTGCTTCCTGCCGGCTGCTGTAGCGAATCAGAGCGCTGCCCTGGGTCAGGCCGAGATGGAAGGTCAGCAGGGGGCCGTGCTGCATGCAGATAGTCCTCAACGTGGAGCCATCGATCTGTTGGAACCAGACAAGAAAATGACACATTGTGTACAACTTAACATTTGTCAGTAATTAACTTAAACACAATTATTAGATATTATAGAATAAACATTATACAAATCCATAAATAAATAAGTGCAGTACACAGTTACATATAGAAAACACATAATTCCAAGTTAGTAAATCTTTGTTTATGCTACATTACATGTATGACCACTAACCACATGTATTTGGTCAGTAAAATGTATTATACTTTTTCTCTATCCTGTTTACCTGAGGAGTCAGATTGCTCAGCAATAACCAGCAGCTGCTTCGACAGGCTGTACCATCACTCCAGGCTGAGGTCATTACATAAATGTCAAAGAGAGAGAAAGACTTAAGTTTATGCTACAGCTAAATAGAATAGATCATAGTTATTGAAAACACAAGCTGTACCTTGCCCAAATCTTGACTCTTGATTAACCCCACCCCCTCCCCAGCCACGAGCCAACCGCGGGCCTCCGCTTCCCCAGGGGGAGGGAGAGGTCTGCTTCTGATTAGTCAGGCCAGGAGGAGGGCGTGGCAGCTGTGAGCTGTTCCGATTGGTCTTCCATAACTTGTTTTGTCCGATGGGTTCAGGGGGCCAGCTGGGCTTGTACTCGGAGTACTTTCCTAAAGAGGAAATGGGGATTAGGGGGGAAAGGGGGAACATATATTTTTACAAAATACAGAAAATAAAGGTGTAGCACCTTTTTTAGGTTAAGTAAAGTTACTAAAAAATACCAACATTAAATATCATAGAAAGACCTCAGAACATACAGTATGTGAGATTATTGGGGGATTATTTGGGGGAAAAATATGGTATACCTGTACTGTGTGCATTGCTGAGGGGGCTGTCGGAGGCACTGTAGGGCCAGGCACCTGGTGAAGGCAGCGAGGTGTTGAGGGAGGGGTTTGGCCCTACACAAGAAATCAAAAACAACACGTTATGTAACATCCTGCAGTCAATAACATGGTGAAACATGTTCACATATGGAGTTTGTGATCATCTTAAAACACAGTTGGTTTGTTATATACCTATGTTGTCTCTCAGTAACTGATGGTCGGAGTCGTTGAGTCCTGGGGGTCCAGGGGAGCCAAGAACACTTCCTGGGGTCATGTAGGGGTCAGACTCTGGGTCTCCACTGCTTTGGATTCCCTTCCAGGGAACACCTGGCTGAAACTCTGCAACAAATCAGATTATGTGCTTGCATTAGAAAGCATCTGCTGTCAAAAAAGGCTATGTATATTATAAATAAATTAAATCCTGTGTTTTGGAGATTGATTATGATGAATATGAACTAACCCGGGGGCCAGCTGGATGTGGAAGGTTTGTTGCCAATTTTGCTCCCGGGTGTGCGGTGCCAACTGTCAGCAGAACTCTGAGGGGGGATGCCCAGGCCATCACCACCCAACATCTCGTACTGAGAGTAAGGAGAGCTTCCTCTGACCTTCATGCCCACAGGTAATGGACCTTTAAAACACAGACATAAACATATCACTCACAAACAATAAAGAATAAAACATAAATGTGACTCTGTGTTACATACCATCTGTTAACGCACCATTTTTGCTGAGTGTGGGGTCAGGTGGAGATGGGACAGGGGAGTGACCTTCCATCATCCATTTGAATCGGGACTGTCCTCCTGTGTCCTTCATTCCTCCCATCATTGAACCAAGCTCTAGTCCTGACACAACACAGACATAAGACAAATACAGTCAACCTACATTTGAACAGCACAAGCCTGAGCTGGGTTTGACAGCAGGTTGTATGTAGGTTGTACAGCTTTATTGGTCTGCCTTACCAGAGTACATTCCTGGAGTTTTGGCGTGAAGGTCTGACAGTGGACCACCCATCCCAGGATGTGGAAGTGGGTCTACCATTGGTTGTTTAGACATGCCTCCTCCCAGATGAGAAGGGGACAGTTTAGAGTTCCCACCCCCTGGTGCTTGTCCTCCAGCGCCACTTTGCTGCTGCTGCCTCTGTTGCTGCAGAATAGCCATAATTCGTGCCAACTAAGACAAGAACAACAGTTAATTGACTAAGAAACTGCAACATTGAGGCCCTAAGAATGAATAGTGTTGTGGTTTTCACCTGTTGTGGATCTGGCTGCTGTCTCACCGGCTGAGGCTGTGGAAACTTCCTCTGATTCTGAAACATGGGCGGCTGCTGCTGCTGCTGCTGCTGCTGCTGTTGTTGTAACAGAAACTGACAGGCCTGGAATTAGAAAATGTACAATAATCAGAAATAAAAATGGCGGGCAAGTAAAACTGTAAAAAGAATGGCCAGTGGCTATTACAATTATCTCACATTTTTCAATTGCATTATTCTTAACCCCAAATTAAAACACAAACACAGTTACATAACTGATCATACATTCTAACACATTTTAAATGATCAAAAAATGTATAATAAATAAATTAGCATAACAGAAGCATAAGATAGCTGGAGCACATTACTTTGGGATGATGTTAACCTATTCAATGACTTTTAAAAGTTGTTTTAGAAAATTTGCCTTATTTAACTCTGCAACCTAAAAGTATAAATTTGAGATGTATTATTTGAACAGGTTAATGACATTTAGCTTGAGTATTTTCAATTTTCCGTTTCAAAGAAAGTTCCCAGAAAATGCTATCAAATTAAGGTATAAGTCAAAAGTTAAACAATATTTCCCAAACATTCCCAAACTTCTGACAACGGCAAAATCACTGCAAAAGTCCGGCCTAAAATGTTCAATTAATAGTTACATTTACTTTACTAAAGCGAAGAAACTGTATGGGCTTGGGTGGTTTGTCTAAAGTTCTTGTAATGTAAAAAGGAAAAGACAATTTGATAGATTTTTCGACCTGCCACTCTTTCTAATAATGCCTTCAATTGATGAATCATGCCCTGCCACCTACCAGATGGAACTGCTGCATGTGCGGGTAGAGGTTGCTGAGCATGGCGAGCTGCTGTGGCGAGATCTGAGGAGGGAACACGCCTCCACCGACACCTCCCACTCCCCCGACCACGCCCCCCATACTGCCACCAGGAGAAGGCATCTGCTTCAGCATCGGCCCTGGCACCTACACATCACACCATTATATAAGACATTGTCATAGCTACAGTGTATATGTGTTCTATGACCTACATTAAAAGGTGTAGGCCATAAGATTTCTAACATTTAAAAAAAGGAATTGTCTGACCTGTCCTATGATGTAATGTAGGTCATCTGACAGTCCCTACCCTGGCCTTTTATTGAACAGGGTCAGCTAGTCAATATTAATAATTTTATTATTTCTGTTGACCTTTTTCAAATTTTACACAGGAGGACTGTTGTTGACTAAAGAAATTGTTAGCTGACTAAAAGGAATACCCAGCTGTATGATTAATTGAGTAAAGCAGCATTGGGAAGGAGCTTGTCAAGAGTGTAACATAAGAAGGTGATTTGGTAACTAAACATATTGCGGAAAGTTGACAGCAACTAATGGACTAATCAAATTTAAGTTGACAAAGACTTATTATTGACTGTTTAGTCAACTTAGCTAATATAGTAATGGGTGTATAAATAATTTCTTCAAATACAAAAACGGCCAAGATCCTAAAAAGGATTTGATGTAGGCTCCACTGACCTGAGGAGACAGGAACTGATGAGGCACTTGAGCACGTAACCCGGGCGACGGGCTGAGGGGGTGCATGCCGGGCTGGTGCACCCCCCGAGGCTGTGGCATCCCTCCACCGCTGCCAAACACTCCATGACCCATCTGTGCCAAAACATTTCACACAACAATGTTCACTAAATAGTTCAAAGAATTGTGGCTTGCAGGAAAAAAATTATAAATATAAATGAAAAAAAATATATACAAAATGTAAATTACCTTTTCACCATATGGTCCGATGTCAGCAGGGCTCATGTCTTTGGAACCAGGCATTCGGTACCCTCCACCACCTCTGCCCCCTCTGCGGATATCTCCATTATAGTCAGTCATTCCTCTTTTTTCACCATCCATCTTCTTATCACTGTCGTCACCCTACAAACACAGATAATAAAAACATGCCTTACTGAATAACAGCTTTGGAAGGCCACCCAGGGGTTGTGGGGTTGTGCAGTAGTGCAGACTACATCTGCACTACTAGTGCAGACTACATCTTAATACTAGGAGGTGGGACAAAATATCAAAATACTGATATATCAAGATACATTTTTGGAGATACTGTATCGACATTTATAAATTAATCATTTTCTGTATATTTCACAAGATTAAAACCTAGCTAAAAATGTTTTGAGAAGTCAACTTGTGGGATACAGTATTCACCGTTCTAATTATTAAAACAAATGTATTTCATTAAAGAAAATACATTCATAATTCCTTTAAAAACAGTAATATATCATTGGTTATCATGTGCAATATATACATTTTCGCAGTTATCGTGAGGTACCCTGAGGTTCCGAGGCCTACTTAATACATAAACTTTGAATGTACTAAAACAAGTAAATGTATCATTCTTACAATATTTTTTTCAAATGAATACAAGATCTTACCATTAGACCCATATTTGAAAACTGGCGCGAGACAGGGTTCATCCAACTATCTCCTCCTCCACTCTTCAAAACAAAAAAAGGGAACCATATATTATTAAAGCTATCTAAAAAGTGGTTTCCTCAACAGAAACATATTACCATGACACCCTAAGACTCACCTTGACACTTCCTCTCTTGCCTCCATGACCCCATCCTCCAGAGTTGAATGAAGAGCTACTGCCCTGAGAGCCAGCGCTGTTCCACACCCCTCCACCGCACTCGTCATCTTCGTCCCAGCTGAAGTGACGGGACACTGCCACTGAGCCGTCCCCTTTCCCACCCCAGTTTTCTATTGACTTGGAGCCTGAAACCAATACATGACAGATGGTTAGAATGCTACTGAATTCTCTGAACAGCTCATAGTTTTGTCAACACATACATTTTAAATAGTTTCCACTTACCAGATTTAGCTAAACTGGAGGAAGGGTTACCCCAGCCAGAATGTTTGCCAGATTCATCTGGGTCACCCCAACCTGTCGCCGCTTCTGACGACTGGCCCCATCCGGCGGTACCATTATCCACAGATGGAGCTCCGCCTCCCCACAAACCTGGCCCTGAAAAAAAATAACATTCTTGAAATTAGGGCTGTGCAATTAATCAAATTATTGCTCCTCTAAATTACAAAAACTAAGTAATCAAGAAAAAACAATTGCCTACACTAATTTTGAACTGTGTCATACGGCTGAGGCCAAAATAAGTTGAAAACACAAGTTGATATCTTGAGCTATGCTTCAAAATATAAATTTAGTTCTTCAATTAAAATGGATATGTTTAAATTAAATAATTAGATACATAAGGTGCTTATCTTTATCCAATGAATAATTGTTTAAAATCATTATGATTTCATT
Organism: Hypseleotris bucephala; assembly: GCA_036025885.1. Lineage (NCBI taxonomy): Eukaryota > Metazoa > Chordata > Actinopteri > Gobiiformes > Eleotridae > Hypseleotris > Hypseleotris bucephala. The sequence goes on from JAVQKG010053303.1 coordinate 12,861, forward strand.
TATGACCAAAATAATCATGGTTATTATTTTTCTATTATTGTGTAGCCCTAGTTGAAAAGGTTAAGCTAATGTATCTTTTTCATACCCGGGTGCTGCTGGCCCTGTGGTCTCCTCGGAGCTGGTGGCTGCATGGACATTGGTGGAGGCGGCTGACTGTGACCTTGGGCGGCAGCAGCATTCTTGTCCCACAGGTTGACATTCTTTCTGTTGTAACGATTGGGGTCTCCCCAGGCTGCAGTGCCATCATCGATGTCCAGTTTGCGACTGATGGACTGAGGAGACGGCTCCTCCCAGCCACTGGGCTCCAAGGACTCACCCCCGGCTCCTGGGATTTGGGGGATAGGGCCGGACGTCCAGCCTGTACTTTGGTTCAGATTTTTGGACGGAGGAGCTCCACCTCCAGCGCCGGACCTGCTGCCCCACCCGCCCTGTGTGGGTCCTCCTGGCGGCTGCGGGCCCTGTGATTGGTGCTGTTGGTTTGGGGCTTTCATTAGTGCCACTTGGCTGTTTGGTATCTGTGCTGTAGCTGTGTGGGGCTTAGTGTTGCCCCAGTCTTGATGGGATTTCTCGTCTCCCACCTCTCCTCCTCCCCACCCCCCGCGCTGAGACCCCCCCTCACTCACGTTTCCCCAGGACGAGCCCTCTTCACTGACTCTGCTCGGACCATCGCTCCAGCCTCCTCCAGGTTTGGACTCTCTCTGCCCCCACTCCCCGCCCCACCCACCTGCCTCCCCCCGTCCCGTTTCCTTCCACCCCCCTGTCCCTTTCTCCTCAGGCGCGTCCTCCCACCCTTTACCCTGTTCTCCACTCTCTCCCCACTTCCCTCCTGCTCTGTTATCGCTCCACTGTTCCTCACTCCTCCAACCTTTGCCTTGGTTTTCAGCAGACACATCGCCCCATCCTCCTCCGTCTGTCTTTCCTCGTTTGCACTCCACTTCCTCACCGGTCGCCCTGCCTCCGTCCCACCCGTCCCTTGTTGAACTTGGCCCAGGATTGTTAGATGTGTTTGACTGGTATCCCGGACCACGACTAATAGTGCTCGTGTTCAGATTTGCTGATGAGAATGAAGAAGTGCTTTTATCGTTCCGGTTTGCCGTCTTCAGGTCCCAGGCCACATTCTGTCGGATTTGGGTCTGACCCCAGCCCGTGTTGGACAGGACCCTTGGGTCCAGGTCGGACCGATTGAGCATGCTCATTAAGGCCACGTCAGCATTGGTCGAGTGAGATTGGTGGCATCTGGATAAGGTCCCCTCCGTAGTCTTCTCTCCATCGCCGCTCCCAGCTGTAGACCCACCCCGACTTTCAGTGCTTTCCCCCGCGCTCCACTCCCCCGCGGTCCCATCCTCCCCTTTCTGATTGTCCCATGCTTTTGTCATAGATGCAAACTTTGGTGATGCGGAGTCTGGCACAACGCTGTCACCGCTACTGCTACCGTCTTCACTTTTTCCTATTGCTAAGTGACCGCCTCCTGCCGCCACAGTGCTGCCCCACTCCGCCTCTGGACTGCATCCCTGTCCCGCTCCCTGAGATACCGCCTGGGTATATGAGCCTCCATCTTGTCCTTTGCTACCAAACCCCCACGTGCTTCCCTCTCTCCCCTTTGCTCCACCCTCCACTGGGGCCATGACTCTCCAAGACGAAGAAGCAGCAGGAGCAGTGGAGGAGGAAGACACAGGGCAAGACAAATTTGAACTTTCTTCTCCTTCTTTGTGTTTGCCAGTTTCGTTATTTGGTCCCACCCCATCTCCTAATTCTGATGCTTGGTTTGCTGCTTGTTGTGGTTGTCCACCGGCTTGATTCACAGATGAGTTAGTGGTGATAAGTTGGCTGCTGGCGGAGAATGAGGACATAACGGATGAAGGAAGGCCGTCACTCGCTGAAGTAGCAGGCCCTGACGGTTGGGGCCAGGTGGGATTACAGTTGGCACCAGGACTCTCTTGAAGACCATGGGAGACTTTGGAATTGTGAATAGCTGCTGATCCTTGCCCCGCTTCCACCTGAACACATTCATTAGGCGAGGATGAGGAGGAGAGAGATGAAGGTGGTGAGAGATTGTCCGTGCTCCCTCCTCCTCCTCCTCCCTCTCCTTTCTGCTGGATGTTTGTCTCACTCCATGAGGCACTGCTGTTGTTATTGTTACCGCTGTGATCTTGATCCGGCGTCCCTTCATCGGCCGCTTCCAAAGAACACATTTTGGCCGCTCCCGAAACTCCAGGCCGGTCTTCCGCGTCAGTCCCATCCGCTGTCACCTTCCCGCAGCCCTGAGAGGAGGACTGGCTGCCAGAGCCTGCCCCCCGAGTGGAATTTGCATAAATTGAAGTAGTACTAATAGTAGTAGTAGTAGAAGACGACAGAGCAGCGACACATAATGAGGATGAAGGATGGGGTGAAGGGGAGGATGAACCCAAAGTGGAATCTAAAGGAGAAAAAAAGTTCTGGTTACTTAACATGACACTCTACATGTACCTGCAAAATTATTGTTATCACAATATCAACAAAAGCAATCTGCAAAAATCTATTCCATAAATGATATTTATGATAATTTTTCCGATTTGAGCCTTGAATTAAAATGTGTTGTGAAAAATTAAGTTTATTTAAAATTTTAGACTTGATTTTCTTAATCTAGTCCTACTTGGGCCTAATTTTAGATCTTGTTTAGTCTCAAGTAGTTTTGATTTTGAATTAAGGATTTTTAACTAGTAACTAAAGGAATAATTTCTGCTTAACTGAATTTAATTGTGAATCAAAGTATTGCAAATAAAATGTATCCAATATTGAATGCTTTCCTCATATTGTGCAGCTCTACTAAAAAGCCAATATAAGTATCCATCCTCTTAAACATAGGTAGGGTAATTTGAGAATATCTTGTACAGTGACCATTAATTTTGGTGGCAGTCACTCACCTGTGGCTCCAGCTGTGTTTGCACTGGGGTTATCTGCTCCCTGTCCCGGGGCACCCTCGTCCGCCGCTCCTCCTCCCAGCAGCATGGAGGAAAGCGGCGGCTGGCCCCTCTTCAGTAGCACTTTGTGGTCCTGCTGGCAGCGGAACCTGGGGGGCACCTCTCTGGACATGTAGCGCGGCTGCTGGGGAGTCTGGCTTCCAGGAGAAGACGAGGAGGAGGGCTGTCCGTTGGCCACAGAGCTCCGCTGCTTTGCATTGTTCCCTGCCCCAGGAGGGACTGGTGCAGAGGGGCTGGGAGAGGAAGGAGCGACAGGGCCGGGGGACACTGAGACTGGACTGGTGAGTGGAGGGGCAGCGGAAGCCTTGGCAGACTCTGGCACTGAAGTTTACAAAACGTACATAAGATTAGAGCAGAATGATAAAGAGTGTATGAGAGTATTTAAAAGACAGGTTGAAAGAGACTCCTTAATATGAACAATGTGCATGCACAGTCAAAAACTACCTGCTCAAAAATGTATATAATAGATAAAATACAGTATGTCAGTAGTTTTATTAAAATTTTAAATAATACCTTTGAGATTCTGATCTGGCACCTGAAACAGAAAATTATAATAAAGTAATGATTCTCTTCTCTTCCAATATGAGACTTGAGCAGCAGGAAGCCTGGTGCGTTTACCTTCTGTGAAGTTTCCCTTTTCTTTTTCTCTTCTTTCTTCTTTTTCTTGTCTTCCATGAAACACTGTTCCCCTTTTTGATTCTCCTGTCTGAGAAAAGAAAGGCATCGTCACTTAAGCTTGTTCTTTATTAACACTGATTAATTAGTTTACCAAGCATGTTGGAAGTGAAGGTTAGCCCATGTGGTCTGACCTGATATACAAGGTGGTACTATATGGTGGAACAATGTGGTAATGGTAGACAGTCAGAATGCACACTGTAATCCCTTTATAGGGCTCCATATTAGGAAGGTATAACACATTGCATTATGACCACCACTAAGAGGTGGCTTGACTTAACTTTACACCTCTTGGCTCTCTATCATACAGTACATACTTGGGCATAGTGTGCATCTAGCCTGTGCATGTAGCCTGTAATATAGCAACTACGTTGTAATGTTAGCCAGAGGTAGGCAGCTTGACAACCAGCCTTAGTATCCTAGCCTCTCTCTGCATAATTCATCAACTAGAACACAGACAGCACAGGCTTTGAGGGAACAAACAAGTTCACTTCAGAAGTATGTTGTATTATTTTCTATGCATTTTGCCAAAACTGATTGAGTATATCTTTTCCAGGCAGGGAGTACTGGGCCACTACTATGTAAATGATGTATTAGGTGGACCCTAGTCATTACTACACACCTGCCCCACCACAACCCACCACAACCCACTCTTTGCTCCAAGTAAATATGCAAATACAAACTCAATACTCAGGTCACGTGACTCCTGTTTGTGAAAAACAAAACAAGAGGTTCACAAGATCCGGGTCCTTAGACCTCGTAAGAGGACTTAAGTTACTACGGTGCAGTAAACACAACACAAGCGGGCTTTCTGACAGCTAACCTACACACACTGGGATCTCAGTCAAAGCGCGCATATATACATTAAACCAATGTAAATAAATGCAATGGTCATAAATAAATATAGTGAGAAACACGAGAGAAACAGTGAACAGTATAATTACGACTGTGTTTGGTGTGCATCTATACACATAAGTATAGCCAAGCAGCCATCTCATGCCATGCATGACCTAATGAGGCAACACACGGTCCAAAGGTAAATTGTGTGCAACCCCTACAACCTGTGCACATATTGTTGCAGTCATTCTAAGAAAGCGCCCGTCGTTAACTTCCAAAGCTAATTATACTGGGAATGTTGCCATATAATAACTAAAGGTAAAAGGTATCTGGCAAACCCAGGGTACGAAACATTATCAAGTGACGTTTTCAGAGCGTTCAAAGCGAAGCTCATTACAACTCCTAATGCCTGGGTTATAAATACTGAACCTAATGAACATGTACGACTAAAGACCATAATTTTACACCACCATGAAAATGATGCACGCACCAGATAAAACTTACCTCGGGAATCACATCACGTTAAGACATAAAGTGCTTCTGTGCAAAAAATTCTTGCAGACCCACTGCTAGCAAGCTAGCAAAGCAGCTAGCCTAGCGAGCTAGTTCTTCGAGGCTTTCAAGGCTAACTTGTATAAGAAATGACATCAACGAAAGGCAAAATGCTAGTCAGTAAAAACGCGTGAAGGCAAATGTCCTTATTTCCTCACTGCAGTTCTCAAGCTGTAAACAAATCATGCATAACCCCTTGATAACTGTGAGACGCCGTAGAATCGGTTAGTTTACTATCGGCCATTTTGCTTCTGTGTGAGCTTTAGCAGCAAATGATATCACCAGCTCCTGTTGTTGATGACAGAGGGGAGGAGGCGCGGGACCCGCCCTGAACACCAGGGGGCGCTGCTACACTGCATGTTGACATTTGACAGAAAACTTCAAGTCAGCTTCAAACCTTGTTATGCCACTCACACAAACCTAATGTGCGAGTGACAAATAATGATTGAATCTCTTATTGCTTTATCTGGAGATAATAAAGTGATATGCACAAAAGAAAATACTCTTTTATTGGCTACAAAGTTATTTATAAAAACGACCCACAATTACAGCATGGGTATTTGGGTAATGGGTATTCAGTAGTTAACAAAGGCACACATGCTCGTACACAAATATTGCTGTAGGCTATGCTTCTTGAAATGAATAAACAATCAAATACTGTGTAAAATAGAGGCACATAACGAAATATTCACAGGTCAGAATGAAATGAAAATAATACCAGTGTTATTATTGCTGTAACTAATACATGCACTTATTTTTGGCCGAAATTGTATTTTAGCTAGTGGTGCTGCTAGTGGTAATGGATTGTGGATTATGGCTTTATTGCAACCTGTCCAATTCAACCCATGCTACTGCCCTCTGCTGGCTGTGTATGACATTGCGTAAGGATGCGAGCAGTTCCTCAGTGCAGCTCCATGTGTTTGGCTCCAAAGTGTAGTACAGCAGAGGCAGAGTCTCAAGCTGTAACTCCTGCGCCTGACACACCTCCTCCATCGCCTGGTCCTCCCCACACCGAGGGAAGAACTTCCTGTAAAAGGCACAATAGTAATATGTTGCGGACTGCAGTCAAAGTTTATTTGTGTCTGTAGGCAATCATTATTCTGCTAAGACAAGACAATAATTACAGTCAACTTACAAATTGAAAAATATTAATTGTAATGAAAATCCATCCATCCATACTTGCCTAAGTTTTTTGTGTTTTTTGTTTTTCGGACGTATGTGGATGACAATAGGGTAAATGCCCTGTCTTAATAAGCCCTCAACACTGGATAGCCCCAGCTCCAGCAGGCAATGTTTGTCCTGCAACAAAGTTAATATCAAATATCAAAAGTAAAATACATTATTCATTTTCACCACAATGAACATGTTTCAGCTTTACCTGGCTGATGACATCCTGTATCGACTGCACCTGTATGCCCCAAACCTGCTCTGGAGTGTAAGAATCAAGCAAGAAGACCTTTTTGTCCCCTTGTTCAGAAGTCTGGATAGGTTCTGAACACCAGCAGATACAGATTCACTTAATGGCAAAGTTTCTCATTGTTTGGTTTTTAGCTTGTATATATCTGTGATGTACCTGGTGGGCACGTGCTGAAATTTAAGCTGGACTCTGTGGGCTGCATCAGTCTCTCTATAAGGCCTCGAGACAGGATAGACGGGGAGAAGATTACTGGCCGTTTAGTCTGAACCTTCACTGGTTGAACCAAACTGTATGGAATCAAGTGCTCATCGTGGCCTGCACAACATACAATCAGAAAAAAGAGTAAAGACAAATTGTTCTCTTAGAATGATAAGGTTCTATCTGCAAGTAGTTTTGAGTAAATACACTTTAAAAATTCAAGGCTTCGTATTACAGATATAGGCTACAACTTTGTATTTTTTCTATTAAAAAGCTAAAAAAAAATGAATAAAACACATACAAAAAAATTGATTAGGTATCTAACAATATGAATGTAAATAGGTCAATTTTGCCAAAAATAATTCCAAGGGGACACAATTCTGATGTGGGCAATATTAATATATTATTTTAATAAAGTCAGATTCTTACGTTTGCTGAGAGTGTAAAAGACCTGCTGTCCGGAGCCGAGGCCACGGAAACTGGGATCGACAGCTTTGACAAGTCTCACTCGCCCTGCTGCTTTCTTCAAGAACTATTCAGATAATTACAGCATTATAATTTAATTGTTTATCTAAACTGTGGATATATAGTACAAGTACATTACCATTTTCTTTCTGAAGTCCTTTTGTTCAAGTGCCAGTTTTCTTAACCTTACAAGTAACAACTGCTGGGCTCTTGTAAATAAAACGTATGTGATTAGGAAAATTCAAATAATACATTTAATAATACATATAATACTAAAAGATGTAGCCCATATGTTTCCTACAATACAAAAACA
>JAVQKG010053307.1:0-10331 GCA_036025885.1 Hypseleotris bucephala
GTTGTTTTATTATTTCAATAAACTGTCTGCCAGTAGAATAAAAAAAATACACTTCAAATAGGAAAAACAATATATATAGTCAGAATTACAATGAAACAGGTCAAATAATCCCGGCATATTAAGTAAAAAAAAACTACATTGAAGTCATTTTTACTAATCTAGACATTTCCTTGCAATGTATTAAATTATTATTCTTATCTTATTTCTGAATCAAGGTTTAGTATGCATCACAAAAGAGTTTGAAGCACTTAGATGTAAAATGTCCTCTTAGAAATTAGGTCTAGAAGTATAAGATCAGAAATTACAGACACTTTGATGGATATATTCAAAATAAATTAACTATCAACAGGGGTCTATGATTTGCTATGCCTAATATCCACACTGGCAATTAAAAATAGCTTATGATTAATGATGCATGCACGCTGCTGTCACTGTCGATTGTATTATGCAAATGTAGCTATTAAAATGGATTATCGTGTGTCAATTAGTGCCATCTAGAGGTGCAAGAGTAGATTATCTGACTCGACAAATGGACTTTGTATATTTTTTTATAACACACTGCAAATTTCTGTAAAAAATAAATTGGGTTATACATTTTAGTCATTTGGTACATTGGCAATAGAACATGATTTAGAAAAAGAGGTTGGGACAGAAGTTATTGATAAATGCTACAAATTTTTCTTTTCAAAATGTTTTATTGAAGAACTTACAAATAGGAAATTTACTAACAATGAAAATAGATATATACACATACACACGTTTCATTAATATTTTACAGATGAATAGTTTAGATAGCAGCTTTTACGTGTAATATTATGAAGATGAAATTTTGCTAGAATTCTAAGTAGATTAATAATAGTAAATTCTTTTTAGAGTTGTAAACACCAAACATTCAACCCACCATTCATATATTCAACCATTAGCACAATTACACACAATTAACATAATGAGGAACACCTTGCGCAGCCTCAGCACTTGCAAAGTATAGCACATCAACTTGGCAGTGTTCTATCAACTTTATTTTATTTCAAGTGTCAAAAGGACAATGCAAATATATTATCAAGGAAACTTTGGACAACTTGTGGATATCTGTTCATATACCTTGATGGATTAATTGGATTATTTTGGCTGCTAACAAGCTAGGAACTTCAGTCAACAAGTGGATCGTACAAGAACGACAGCAGCAAATGGTAGGACAATTTTGATGTTTGGTTGCAATTTTTTTTATTTTTTATTTTATGTGGGCCATTTTATTAAATCGAATGATCACATGAGATGACTTGCTACAATAGCCAAATAGGAAGTTAACCGTATTTATTTTTTAGAATACATAATGTGTGCAATAGATGAGAAACATTATTCAATTGACCACTCTACATGACTTTTCAACAAAACTATACGGTCCATGTTTTAATGTCACTCTGTTCAGATTATGAACAATGAATAATTACTCCTTGTCTGGCATTGACTGCGTACTGTTACACAATATTTCAATAGACATTGCTTGGACTATTTTTTATTTTATTTAGCTTTTTACCGACTTTTCCATTCACTCCCCCTCCGAAGGTCACAGTAACTCGGAACACATGTCAGTCTATTGTGCCACATAAAAGCCCTTTTCGCTAATAAAACGCCTCCAGCTGATGTTGCCTTGATTCTGTAAAAAAAAAAGAAAAAAGCAACAACAAAAGGGTAAAGTCAGAGGGGAGATTACTGGCGTTTTGAAGCAGGTTGAGAGGAAATGGTCCAACACAAAGGATATTAGAGTTGGTCATCAGTACATACCCAAAGCTTTGTTGACGTGTAATATTGTGTAGCATGGTATGGGAATGTGCAATGGTGAAATTACATGTGTGTGCTGTGCTGTGTTTTGTAACCACTGCTAGATGGTGAACCATGGAGTGAGCTTTTAATTGTTATTTATTGTTTGTAGTTCTTTTTTCTTCTGACTAACGCATGCTGATTTTTATAATTTCTTGACATTGAATTGTAATAATAATGCATTGATTTTTGCTTTTCTGGCCACTCAAAAACGCTTTACAAGTGCATTATTCATTCACTCCATACACTATCTAAACATACTAAACTGGATTTAGTAACTTGATTTTAGAATATGATCTTTTCATGCTTCTGACAAAAATACAGGAAAGTATAGAATTGAGTGAAATTGTTGAAAATCTTAGTTTAGTTTAGTTTTACAGTATCTTATGCATTTATCAGACCATATTTGCCATAATACGCTACCATTTACACTTCCATTTTCATTGCACCTCTGCCCACTACCCACTACCCACTTGTTGATTGGACCATTTGCTAACCCCAATAGCTGATACATCCATCAAATGTTCCAGATACATTCAAAAGCCTACAGGCGTCACCAAATGGGCCCTTTACGTACAAAGTGACACCGCCAGAGAAAATCCATGGCAATTATTTTTTGTGATGAACCGATTCAAGCAGCTGTATTTCTGTCTTAATTGGCGGAATGAGAAATCTTTGCTCATAAATGATACTTAGTAAGAAGATTTAAACCAAAATTCAGCACTGCCACTCTGATCATAATTGAAGGAGCGATTTCAATTTGCCTTTGTATTAGGGGGATTAAGAGTGCATCGACTGGCTTCACAGACTGTAATATCTTTCTAAACAACCAGGCCCAATGACAAAAGGAAGAAGCAAAAGTAGAAATGAGGTGTGTAGAGGGTGTCAAAGGGACGGGCAATGGGGAAATTAAATCTAATTTGACCATTGCAAACCTAGGGGACTGTTTGGACCTAGTTTAGAACTGACTTAATTTAAATATTTGGCAGCACTGGTTTTGTCCTAGTTTTATTTTACTTGGTTGAGACTCAGTTTAGTCCTTTTTTTTGCATGGTTGGAAACGAATGATTGAGACATGTGTTAGTCATGGATTAGTCCTTGTGTAGTTTTTTTTTTTAACACATGATTTATCAATTTTGGTTCTTTCAGCCCAGCACCAAAAACATTGATTTAGGACTTTATTGTACCACACTTTTCAAAAATAGATGATTACTGAGTCAGGAATCTAGTTATTTCAAGACTTACCGCTCGGGCTTATTATTTTGTTGAAAATTTCTCACTTCATTTATCGGTCACTGTTGGAACCCCAAATGCCCCTGTCCAAGTCCTGTTATATTCATCAAAGTTATTATGACGGGCACATTAATAAATCATAAATACACAGGCAAGAGCTGACATCAATAAAAATCCACGGCTCTTAATGAGTGAGGGGGAATATGAGAAATGAGCAGATGTTCAAAATGAAAACCTCATCAACTATAGTTATGTGAAGGCGCTATGCCAGGTCTGACCCACCTGGGGGAGCTGTTGAACCAGACACTAGGGGGGTACTGTATGTGAGACGTACTTAAAAAAAAAAGTAATGTCTGGATTAGTCAAAGCAGTATAAGTCTGTACGGTGGGCTGTGTCATCCACTATCACTGTAATCTGACATTGTTTGTGTAATAAGGGTTTTTTATATTGGTAAAATGACTTGAATTCAGATTATTCATCATGATTTGAGATTTAGGCCTCGACTACGTGAATTGAAAAATTTATCTGCCATTGGAAAAATATTGTTGTTCATATTTTTGTTCCTATTTCAAGAGTAATTTTCTTGATGCTTGAAATAAGAAAAAAAATAAAAAAAATAATTCTAAATCAGTCGACCAATCATGTTAGGTGGCAAGGTGGCAGAGTGGTTAATGTTCTCAAAGATTGTGGGTTCGATTCCCGGGCCAACCGACTGGCATCTTTCTGGGTGGAGTCTGCATGTCCTCCCTGTGTTACTGTGGGTTCTCTCCACCCAAAGACATGCAATAGAATATGTTAATCGAAAACTGTCCATAGAGTGAATGGTTGTCTGTCTGTGTATGTCTTAGTGTCAGCCTTGCAGCTAACCAGCCACTGTCCAGGGTGTAACCTGCCCAAGGCCCATAGTTACTAATCATTATTCCTTTTTTTTTTGGTTTTAAATCAGCCATTTTTCTAGTTTCAACAAAATTTTCCAATATTCCGCCAATGACACAAACCAAATCTGGATACATATTCTAAATTCAATCATTCATTTTAGAAATTCCATTTTTTGCAGTGTAAGAAATGGAAGAAAGCCCAACTAGATGCTGTAGGAGTTCATTTGAGGGATTAGTTTTGTATGTTGGAGTGTGGGGTAAAAACAGGGGGTAGTACAAGCCTAAATATGCTCTAAACACAAGATCTGTCTCCCCCGCTGTGGTAATTATAGCCATTATCACACAGGGACTTTCTGGGTCACACTATTCGCATTCACCGCTGCATCTCGAGGAGGGATTACACAACATTATGCAAGACCCCATCCAATACTGCTGCTTGTTTATATGGAAGGTTGGGTGATAGATAGTAGTGAAAAGACTATCGTAATAGTCAAAAATGTTGTACATCAATAGCCACTTTTACTATGTACCCATTGCAGCTGTGGCGTCAGAAGTAGTTTACCACCACTGTTGTGTGAATGCAAAGTGAATGAATGACTTCAGGCTTCATTTTAAAGTTCTTTTGGTGTCATGAAAGGTGATTTAATAAGTAACCCATTATCACTATTATCACCCCATGTTTGTCTTATTGTTTTCCCACACAAATTCAGTGGTAGTCCAAAATACAAATCAATAAAAGACATACAAAGTAAAATGGACAATATAATAGTCAAATATTCTAAGAGGTACAGGGTTAAGTTTAAGTCTAAAGCAATGCACACAGAAATTGCATAACCTAATATAGGGCGAAACTGTTGCATTTAAACTGGTTGCATCCAAAAGCACACTTAGCATAACATCTTAGCATTAGCATTTTAGCATTTTAGTTTTAGTTTTCCTTATGATGAGGGTCTAAAGGATCTCTTTTTCTGTATCTATTGATTTAGTTTATTTTTTGTATACATCTCTTTCTGTGGCAATTTCATTTTGATATAGGGCTAGCCTATACCAATACAATTTCAAACGGTACTATTTTATCTCTCCTAGCCATGTACCACCACAGCTATCCATTTGTGTTGATTATTGACTTTCTCACGACTCCCCTTTCCCCCACAGCAGTCAGTCTGGTCCAATGGTGACATGACACTATTAGAGCACTAACAGCCTGTCAGGAGCTAGTCCAGGTGCTCTGTCAGAAGTGGACCACTAGCTTATGTGGTGAAGTTGTGTGAGGTGACAGCATATGATGTAACCTACATAGGGGACACCCATATACCTTAGACCACTACCATTGTGAATCAGATAACTTGTCAACTACACTACAGGGGACCAGCCTTGAGGTTTTGGCCCAGATATGTATGATGCAGCAAATTTGTAGCATAAATCATTTATTTATAGACAGTATACATCAAGCCAGGATAGAGCCCAGGAAAACACTAAAGAGGAAACCGGTGAAATGTGTCAATTGTACAGCTCTACAGATAACAGGGGGCAAACGCTGACGCTAGTGGTTCTGTCGCTAACGGGAGTCACTCATCTGAAGCTGCTTACCTAGAGCACACTGCATAGTCCCATATCAGCCAGTGACAAACAAGGAGCACTCTTTGTCACATTTCTACAGAGGCGGGTAGAAGTAAAAAGTAGTCAACTCAAGAGTAAAAAAGTACCGGGTGAAAAAATTACTCAAGTACCAAGTAACTGTTTAAATCTTATGCCAGATATTTTCACTTTTGTTGCAACAGTACTATTTGACAATTAAAAAATAATGAGCAAATTCCCCAATTTCATTTAGTTTTAATGGTCCCAATTAGCAAATCGGAAAGGATGTATTTTTTGTGTGTATGTGTTGAAAATGAGCAATGTGCAGTGAACTGAGTCTTGGGTTTAAAAACAAAATCACAAATCTAATCTCATTTGAAAGATGTCACAAAAATTTTATTATCTATCTATTTTTTTCCCCCAAATCCAATGGTGATCTCACAAATAAGTAAACAGGTGTACCTAATAAAATGGCCAGTGGTGAAAGCTGCTTTGTTGATGGTCAAAATATTAATGGTTGTCACATTAATATTAAATCCATTCCCTGACCAATGACACTACACATGGTCACTTGTGTGAATGAGCCATTGCGACTAACCATTGCGACTAACCTTTGTACCTTTTCTAGTGAGCTAAAATTGAACTTGTCCTTTCCTATACATATTAGTCGAAAAGGTTCTGTGCTCTTAACTCTATTAAGTTTGCAGTACCTGGTTTTGTGAAGAAAGAAAAGTTTTAAAGTTTGAATGATGCAGTTGCCCTTTCTCTCCTTCCCCATCCTCTATCATGGTCTCACACAAACCAGGAAGGATAATCGATCTGAAGTTGTCTTTTATTTATTTGAGCTAAAACATAAAAATAGCTGTAAATTGTAAGTAAAACATCAGCTCCCTCGCATTATTCCTGATTCATTCTTGTCCATGGTAAACTAACAATGTTTCAACCAATCTGAGCACTCCTGTCCTGTCAACGCTTGTGATTGGTTAAAAAAGTGACCCTGGCTCTAAAACAAAAACCCTTATAACACACCCCACATAAAGCTGTAGTCTCATTTTCCTCCAATCACTTCTGACATTCTATACTTTTAACCAAGTATATATATATATATTTTTGCTCAAATTCAAAGTAAAAAAGTCAGGTAGTGCATCTTTAATGTTTAGTAGAGTGAATGCTAGCAGCCCCAACATTTTGACTTGTTACATCCATGCTTCGCTGGAGTTAGCTTGTGTGTTGTAGTGAGGCGGTGAGGAGTGAGACTTGCACACTTGTCACTTGCACCGATGCGTCACCACTGCTCCACTGTCTGAGGCAGAGTGCAGCTGTGGGACCAGTGTGTCATGGCCGGAAAGACAGACTACTTTGTGCCACTGGCTGATGTGAAAGCACAAAAGAGCACAGATAATATTTGCATTGAGCTTTGGGGTCTTACATTTGCACATTTTATTACAGTGTAGCCTGCTGGATAAAATATATTGCCTCACCTTTCTAAAAAGCTACAATATTTTATTACAAAATTTGCTGTTTTGTGTGCAAAAGGAGAAAAAAATTTGTGTGCTTGTGATTTTAAGCAAAATTATCTTCTTTCTGATTGCTTGTTAGTTACCAAAATTTACCATTGTACAACATGTTTTTGGAAAAAGATAAAATTACTCAGTGGCCACATTATTGGGTAGACCTTGTACCTAATAAAGTGGCCCCTGGTGTCATCGTCTGCTGCTGTAGCTCACCTACTTTATCTGCGGAAAGAGAAAAAACTCAAAATTAGTATAGATGACATTGTAGCTTGTGCTATTGTTGTATGAAAATGATCACCCCAACAACTCATTTTTGAAAAATCAAAAATGATATTTTTGATATTTACTGGCCACTTTATTAGGTTGAACTCTGCAGTGGTTTATACATACGGACATGTTTTTTGGCTTAATGCTGGTTATATTGGCTATATCTGTCTAGCTCACAAGATCACTCTTGTACAAGGCTTTGAATAAGCTAAGAGCATTTAAACATCATATTCTCAATACTGCTATTATCAGGATTTTGGTAATACCCAGGATTCTCAAGTGCATATAAATATACTCACTGAATTTGAATCTTTTTTCATCACTATATTTTCAGAGAGGTCCACCTGAAACCAACTCCTTCCTTCCTTCCTTCCTTACGTTCTTCCTTCCTTCCGTACTTCCTTCCTTCCTTCCGTACTTCCTTCCTTCCGTACTTCCTTCCTTACTTACTTCCTTCCTACCTTCCTTCCGTACTTCCTTCCTTCCTTCCTTCCGTACGTCCTTCCTTCCTTACGTACCTACTTCCTTCGTTAACTATTTAAACTTATTACCACTTCTACCTAAAAAAGAGGCCAGTCAGTTTATACGCTGCCAGACATGGGTTGTAATTACACCACTTATATTTCTTTTCCATAGACTAAGGTAGGGGCTCAGAAGTAGGCCATTTGAACAGTGACACAGTAACAATGGTAAAAATGCTGCCAATTATCCCCATCTACATGAAAGGGCCTCTTCACCGGATCATTTTATTTATCTTAAGTACGACTTCTTTAAATCATCACATATCATGGCGCTTGACTTAAAAGAGGCATTTTTAAGTAATTATGTCTTTGATCCTTGCCAATAAAGAAGTGTGCTACAGTGGGAAATGGCGTGCAAATTTGACTTATACTGGATTCTTCACAATGACTTACACATGAGGGAGCAGTAACACCCTTGAAACAGTTTATATGGAGACATTTACTCTATTACTTACAATGGGATTTGGTTTTTTGGTATTTTGTAGCTCTGCAATTTTCTTAACATAACCAAGTTGTTCTGGGATTAGCATGAAGAGACCGAAAGATGTGAGCAGCCTGCAACCGCTAATAAAATGGTGAGAAGAACGGCTTATATTTACTTGGTTTAGTTCAAAATTTTTCTTAACATCACTAAGTTTCTCTGGGATTAGCCTGCAAATATAGAAAGATGTGAGCAGCCTACGGCCACTAATAAAATTTTGTGAAGAACCTATGTGTTTGAAGGACTTTAACACAGAAGATTATTAGATGAAATGTAATCTTTCTGAAAGCGATTTTATGTAACACATTTTCAAACCTGCAAAAAAAAAAAACATGCAGAGTACATAAAATTATTTTTAAAAAAAAGGAAAACTCAACCGTTTTAGTGTAATACGTTCTCATGTAAGCTGCTCCCTGGTGTTTAGAAGTGTATCAATAGTAAACAGTAGATAGTCGGTGCCAGGGAGCATTAGCTTATTACTTTGGCAGGATGAAGTAGCTTTATGTCAATTAGTGTGGATAAATAAGCTGGTGAAAAAGTGCTCTTTGATGCCTCTGCCTGACTGTACACTTAGATTTGGTACTTGCAGAAAAAATAAAATTAAAAATAAGGAAGCTTGAAGGCAAATTTTAGGTTATGGCCATATGTATGCAAAGGGAAGTAGGGTACAGCAATCAGAGCATAGCCTGATGAATGGTGGAGTCTTAATGACCAAATGTTCAATCACATGTAGTGTACAAGGCAAGGTTAAGGACTATGATCAAAATAAATAGAATGACAAAATACAAAATAGAAAAACATTTTGGGGGGAAAATATAGTGAAAAATAGTGAAAGTGTTTGCAAGTATAATTTAACTGTACTAATATGAATGGTCAGTTGGAGAAATTCAAGTTCACTGCTGATAAAAATAATATAGAGGCTGAACCAGGTCTAATCAGGACTAAACTACATCTGAACTAGGTCAAAACCAGGTCTAATCTAGGTCTAAACCAAGTCTACCAAAAAAATAAGTCTACACAAACCAAAAATCAAGATTACTAAAACCAGATCTTGTGCCAAAACCGAACTTAAACTAGGACTTAAGCAGTAATCCATATATCAAATTACAACCCACAAGACTCTACTTAGCCAAAGCAAAAAAGCAAAAGAAACTACGACAATCAGAGCATAGCTTGGCACACGCACACACACGCACTCCCACACACACATCTACACACACATTTTCAAGGCAGTCTGGGGACCAAGGTCAAGGCCAGCTGTGTCTTTGCCAGTCTTGTGAGTGACATGGAAGAAAATACCAAAGGTGGCTTGAGGTCCGCAGCGTGTTCTGTCCCTGCCTCGTGCTGTTAGGCAAATTGCATTCTCCGTCTCGAGCGTACAGAGGTCTCACTCGGAGGCCCACAGCGAAATCTTCTGAATGCCATCTGGCCCCTTCCATGCCAGCCCTCGATGCTTTTTTATACTATCTTTGTTAAGTTGGAAGTGCAAACAGAGGTGGTTTTGAATTAAGACTTCTTTAGATGCAATGGGGAAAGGACAGTGTTGTGCTCAAGTTAATTTGTACGTATTGGCCATTTTATTAGGTAGATCAACAGCCTGTGATTGCACGAGGCGGGAATGAAATGTATTTAGGCTAAAGTTCTAGACAAACCTGCTGACCGTAAACTTTAAGTAATATTTAGCCTTTATTTATACTGAAAATTTTTAACTAAACAAACAATATTTATTACAAACTTTACCGTGAAAAAAAATTGAGTGATATTTATGAAATGAGGAGATAGTATGGCTAATTGTGTTTGGCCCTGACTGTATAGACCCCTTAAAAGTTTGTAAACAAAACTTTCCGAAATTCCGGAATGTTGTCAACTGGAGGCAAAACCACAATACATTTTAATGGAGAAATTAGCATTAACCACAAAATATCACAAATTATGATGACTTTGGCAAATAACAACCACTCTGCTACATGTATGTAATGGCAGAGCATAGTTAGGAAACATTAGTGAATGTATCTCACATTGTATTTTTATTAAATG
>JAVQKG010053312.1:0-10751 GCA_036025885.1 Hypseleotris bucephala
TTCAGGATAAGAGAGCTCATCACACAGACGGTTACACACCAGGTACTGCTAATTTCACAGGCCAAGAGAGAGCCCGAAAACACAACAACACACTCACTTATTAACACCCCACTGAGCCACTAAGTAAAGAGGCACACTGTCATATTCACTGTAGCTCCTATTTCACAGCCCACATAGCACTTTAAACACCATACTTACACACATACTTAAATACATTTATTGTGTATCATATTTAAATGTGTCTGTCCCAGAATTCCACTGGTCCATTGACTACAGAGTATCTGTCAGGCTTCAGGCCACACAGCTCCTATGAGATAAGTGTATGTAGTTACACCAGAGTGGGTCACGGCAACCAGTTCAGCAGTCCAGTGACCTTCACAACCAATGAATCAGGTACGTGCTTTTTATAGTAAAGTGGGTCAAATCACAACTCTATCATAAAAACTGCCCTAAGCTGTAGATTGCCTTTATGCTCAGCAATTTTAAAGTCTGCCATCATTACTGGACAATCGTTAATAGGACATGACTAATGCATTACATAAATTGTGCTTCCTATTATTATAATATTCATAGGGATAGAGAAAGGAATATTCCATTTTATGGTATATGTAATAATCGTAATTCATAGAGAAACTTACATTTGTTTGTATTTCTTGACATGGACATATATATTTCTATAACGCAATCTAGTAGATTGTTAGGATTTAGAAGTGGAAGTGTGTAAAAAATAATAACTCTGTAGTGCTACAATAATAATCATCACTTTAAAGCATGTTGAAGTGTGACCAAGTGTGACAAGTCAGGACAATGTGGGACATTTTAAATATGCAGTAAAACTGTAGTACAATGACTGTATTACTGACTGTAGATAAAGTAAATTGTAATTCAAACTGGATTCAGCTGAAAATCCAGTGTAAAGTGGTCAACCTAATATTAACAATATGTGATATTAGAGCATGCTATTTTCTCTAAATAACCCCAATAGATGTAGAATTGAGCTAAAAAATGTATCCATGTCCCATCCACTATGCTCAGCTTTACCAAAACATACATTGGTTTATACTGTGATATTGACAGCCTGTCTCCTGCAGTGTCTGATCCCGTGGGGAACCTATCCTGCACCGGAGTGAGCTGGGACTCGGTCCAGTTGTCCTGGGAACGTCCGTACAATCCTAATGGACAAATCCTCTTTTATGAGATTGTAGTGAAGGTCAATTCACAAACTTACTTCCATCAGGCGCACACGATTGACTACACTGTGAAAGGCCTGTCACCAGAACAAAAATATACACTGACTGTGGCTGCGGTCAACTCTGCTGGACCAGGGGACACGGTCAACTGCACTGCTTCTACTATGTCTGAGTCAGGTACCTTTATAGCACATTTTCACTTTCATCCTTTATCTCTTAGATTGTATCAGAGGATGGTGTTTGGAAAGTTGCATGATAGGAGAATGCAATATGCAATAACAATGTTAACTGTATTGAGGTAATATCATTTGCAATATATAGATGTGGGATGTTTTTATTGAATTCAAAAGCGGGATTCTGCAGTAACTTCAGAGCTAAATAGAGCACCACGCAAAGATATACTCCTGGAGTAAAATTGGACTTGTTAAATTTTTGATCAAGTTGAATTACAGTTCAATTCAATGTTTTTATTAGATTATTAATTGAAATAATAAACCGTTGATACAGACAGATGTGGTTCTCAAACTTTCCAAACCAAGAACTACCTATGAAAAAAAAGGCATTCCATGTACCATTTTAATTGAGAAGCCTCTATCTGAATAGAGAAATAAACAGACATTAATGTGGAGAAAAGCATTATTAGTTACAATAAAACCCTAAACTATGACAGGAATAAACCAGGACTAAGTCTTATTTTAACAGATCTAAAACTGGACTAACTTGTGTCTAAACCTGACCAGAAATCAGACTCTTAAATTATATCAACTTAAAAAAAAATACTGAGTATCTTTAGACAAACCCAGGTACCACAAATGGTCCCTGTACCACCATTTGAGAACCACTGACACTAAAATCATTTCTACCTAAACAGAAATCCAAATAGACCCAAATGTTCTCACAAACTCGATACTATACACATTGTACTGCAGTATTTCCTCTCAGTATGTTTTATTTACTTTTTGTACTGTTTTGCTCCACAGTCCCAGCCTCCCCTCTGTACCTTGGCATCTCTAAGATCACAGCTAACAATGTGACGCTGGAGTGGGCCCCCCCACTCTCCATCCCGGGCCTGCTCAAAGAGTACCAAATAATTGCACAGCTGCTCTCCACTGTTTGTGAATCACTTATTACAGTTTCGGGAAAGGACAGAGTGACGCCCGACTGTGTGGACAACAGTATCATGCTGTCCCTCAACGTTTCAAACAGCACCAGAGATAAGCCCAGCATCACTGTCCAGTCCCTGTCTAAATACAGATACTACCGATTCAAAGTGGCTGCAGTAACTAACGCCGGAGTGGGAGAATACACAGAGTGGAAATATGCACGGACTGAGGCGGGAGGTAAGAACAATATCAGTGTAACTTATCTTCAAAATGCAAAATACATTTCATTCTGGGATTTCAAACTGCCATTTCTTTTGACCAGTAACAAAATATTTTGCAGCAGCACATCTCAAATAAGTTGGGATAGGGTGTACCAAAAGGCTGGAAAGTGGTAATAATAATACAATTGACAAAATGTGTTCACAGATGATGTCATCTCAAGGGGTTCCTGTGCCTTTTTTGAGAACATGAAGATCCAAGCATTCATATTGACCATATATTTTCTCTTGGAATGATTTACTGTAGGTGGAGGGACCCTTTTCACAATATAGATCTATTATTTAGATGTAGTATTTGTAGACTGGTTAACTTCTGCCAAACTTTGCTTGGGGTTGTGTCTGGCCTTCTAAAATCTCTCAGCCGTTCTTGCTCATTATCCTTATTACCTTCAAAATGCTTATGCTTATTGCTATGCTTTTTAGGGCCACTTTCCAGCTTGGTGTTTGGTATTATTTGAACATTTATTTAGTATGTAGATGTACTCTGTGTTGTTTAGATTAGAATATACAGTAGTTTCTTAAAGTACCTTTTCATTATAAATTGTTAGTAGTCTGTTTGTAGTATACTATTTAGGACTACAAAGGTGGGTATGGCTATAGGCACTTGAAGTAGGAATCACAGAACAACCAGCATGCACCTTTGCCAATTTGGGTAGAGTTAAAAAAAAGTAAAAAATAAATCAGCCAAAATACAATTCTTGGTTTGGACTCAGCTAATTTTAAAAATGACTTTGTACTATAAAAAGTCATCAGAAAAAAATGAAACCAGCACCACTTGATTGGTCCAGCTGTGTGGTTGTATAATCTCCTTTAGACCCAGATGCTCCTCCTCGTAACCTCAGGGTGACCTCCAGTGCCAACAGCCTGTATGTGGAGTGGAACGAACCAGCTGTTCTGTCCGGTCCAACCAAATATCTCATTCAGGTTGTTCCATCTATCTTAATTACAATTACGCAAACTACAGAACACATGAGTAATTAATCCCACATTGTATCTGCCATGTTCTTGTAGGTTGAAGGTCCCGGTGTGAACTACACAATAGTCCGAGCCCCAGGAGAGATGAAAAGCCTGGTTGTATCTAACTTGACTGCTTTCTCCACCTACTACGTTACTGTCACCGCCTTCACGGGTCCAGTAGAGTTCGCTACCATTGATGGAAAGGCCATCGGTCCTATCAAGTTTCAGACCTTGGAGGAGGGTATGCAGACATTTACATATTTAAACAAGGGGAGTGTGGTTTTTGATGATGTCAGGTAGTGTCATTGTAGGTAGACACACAGCCCCACCTGACATTCTGCTATACGAGTCGAAATAGGTCAAATGGTAAAGTCAAAAGATGGTGTGTTCAATATGAAACATTGATGTGATTCACAACTAGCTGTGTTGGTCGTCCTCAGCAACGACCGACACTGATGTAATGTACAAAATTTTAGAAAATCAACCTTATCTTATAGTAGGGGTGGGTGATATGGTAATAAAAATTGGAATTCTTATAATAAAAAAAGGAAAATAAACAGCATTACTTGATGAACATTGAATTGGATGTACACTGAATTTGTAATAATTGTTTTTTATTCAGTAGTCTTCTAAATAAAAATTGTCATCATCTCATAGTGAGCATTTTTTAATTCTTCTGTCTGTTGATTTGTCTTTAGAGCCCAAGAGCCCTCCCACCAACGTGACGGTAACAGTGATCCCAGAGGAAGTGAACCTAGTGAAGGTGAGTTTCTCCCCTCCAGAGGAGCCCAATGGAAACATCACAGCCTACTACGTGTACATCTACGAGGGCAACAGGATGGTCAAGAACCTGAGTCTGAATACAGTCCAAAGTGAGGAGAACAAACTGACCGCAGTTATAGATGGACTCAAAGGAGGACACAACTACACCATACAGGTGAAAGGACAACAGTAAAACAGCCTTTACACACTGGGTACATTAGACATACAGTACACCAAGAACATTTGTAGAAAAAAGTATTGTCATTTTTGTTAAGTTGGTTCTATTTTAAGGAACAAAGTTCTACAACAAATACTATTATTGTCGTTGCCAGGGCTTGACAATAAAAAAAGACACATGATGCATGTGACCCTGAGAAAAATGCTAGTTAGTCAAGAGGCTTGCATGTTAGAAAGTAACTCTTACTATGCCAGTCTTTGGTATAGTAAAAAAGGAGAAAACTGATCAAAATGACTTTGACATTTGCATTCTTACACAAAAGGTGCTTCTGTAAATGTCAGAAACAGTTATGACAGTTTCAGGCTAGCATTAAAAAAGCAAATCCCTTTCTCTAATACTTATGTCTCATTTCAGATCTCCGCCAAGAATGGAGCAGGCAGGAGCCCTCCCAGCCCTCATGTCCAGATAACTACATCCATCAAAGGTAGAGCAATCGACTTAAAAGTTCTTCAGTGTGATAAAGTGACATTTTCTGACAAACTTTAGCACAGAGAAGAGAAATGAAAGAAAATTGCCTTGAATCTATCTGTACACTTAAATTGGAACTTCAGTTTCAGTTGAAGTCAAGAATTCAGTTAATTTTTTGCAGTATCCAGGAGCAATCTTACGTAATCCCAGTCTCCTAAACCTTTCTCTATTTTCTCACGTGCGCTCATCCCAGCCCCGGCCAAGCCTACCCAGAGACCCCAGGCGATGCTGGGCCATCGAGGGGTTGCCATGGTAACCCACAGGAGTATCACCATCCACATGCCTGCCTGTTTCTATAGTGACGACAACGGACCAATCACAAAAATCCAGGTCATCGTGGCCGAGTCAGGGGGTATGACTCTGTTTCATCTTGAACAAACAAAGTTATTTGTTCTATTTCACGTTTGCTGATTCATCATTGTATCAGCATATAAACCTTAAAAGACCAACCAAGTCCATACAACTAACACATTTTTCTCTTTGAAATCTAGTAAAGGACACAGAGAACGTGACCAACTGGAGGATGGCATTTTTCCAGCGTCCTGCCCCTTACCTCACGGATAAGGGCTTTCCCAACCCTGCATGTGATGCTGCAAACGTGAACACTGGCGCCAGAATAAGCCAGCATTTACTGTGGGGGGACAAGCCTACACTGACCATAAACAACATGACTGGAGTCTATGTGATCGGAGAGAGAGATGACTGCATGAACGACACTGATGCTTATTGTAACGGGCCTCTAAAGTCAAATACAGTCTATGTGTGAGTATATATATTCTTCTCTATTTTAATCCCCCAAAGGCCTTATTTGCCTGTGACACTGATCTTCTCCATGTTAAAACCAGGTTTAAGTTCAGAGCCACCAACATCAAGGGTGAATACACCGACTCCGAATACTCCGAGCATATCAAAACTAATGGTATGAATATAATTTCTGTGCATAATACATCAAACGGAAGCAAACGCAACATGTGCAGATATGATTTTTGTTTTTGTATCTCCCTGTAGCTGATGGGCTGTTAACTAGAGACGAGCAGATCATCCTGGGAGTTCTTCTGTCGTTTTTCTTGGCGGTGTTGTTGATAATCATCATCTGCTGCTCAGTCAAGTAAGATGGCAGCCATAATCAAATGAGTCATTATTAGTAGTCACATATCACTGACATCAAGCACCTGTGTGAATGTGACGTATCAATTCAATCTGTCTACACCTAAAATTACATTAGACTTTCACGTTATGTAAGCACCTGCATCTGTCAACATGGTTATCTCACAGTAAAATGACCCTGTTTTTAAATAGAAAATCTAATGCTAAGATCTAAGCCAATCTGTGACATGCCATACAAACACAGAACCAGATGTTAATGAGAGCTATATTTACTAAGTCATTTTTACTATTACAACCAGGCTTCACCAGCACAAGAAGGAAGGGGGAACGTACTCTCCTAGAGAAGCAGAGATCATAGAAACCAAATGTAAACTGGACCAACTGATCGCCATTGCAGATATGGAACTAAAACAAGAGAAAATCAACCGGTGAGTCACTTTGTCCCTCTGTCCTCATTCTTTACATGTCCCCTTCATTTAATTTCATTTGAATTTGTTTTGCATTTATATTGCGCATCAATGCCACATAGCTTTCTCAAAGCGCTACATCTTTATATTTATTCACAATCACACCAGTGGTGATGGAAGCATAGCTGCCATTGTGCGCCTACGGCCCCTCCAACCACCACCAAACACCAATCACACAACCACACATTCATTCATAGGCAATTAGGGTTAAGTGTCTTGCCCAGGGACACAACGACAGTATGCGCTCAGACGGGGACTCGAACCAGCGACTCGAACCAGCGACCCTCCGGTTGCAGGGCGAGCACCTTATCCACTGCGCCACTGCTGCCCCTTATCCAATCTACCAGCTGAAAGTAGGACGTCACTGCTAATGCTTTATTTAGTGCCTTCAGACTTGGTTTTAAATCTAAGCCAACAAGACAAAACACGTCTTTGCTGCAGCTGGCTTGATGTGTGCTCCTGTCAACACCAAACCTTCTAGTGTTGTAGCACAGAAACTAAAATAGAAGCAGAAGCACTACGAAGCACTACATCACCGTGTCTTTCCTTCTCATCCTCAGTTCTCTACTGAGAAGATATTTCAAACTGTCTGCAAGTCTCTAACCACTCCTGGCAACAACTCCAGCATCTAGCTTTTATGGTTTCTCTGCTATAAAAAGTGCAAAAGATATGGACTATGAGCTGTCTCCACAAAGCAAGTGTTTAATTAAGTACAACCAATCTGTCATAAATAGTAAAAAAATCCGATAGTGGTAAAAATACTTCATCATACTAAACTGATAGAATCTTTTCAGTTATGTCGAGTAACACATTATTCTCCCTATAGGACATTCTTTGCATCTCTTGTTCAGCAATTAACTCATCGTTCCCATGCCACTGGGGCAACTCGACAGCGGGCAAATGCTGAGCAGTACCAGAGGACTCCAGATTTTGAGTATATTGGTCATGGGTAGATGAAGCCGTAGACTATAGTGTGCATGTTAGTTTTTAGTTTCTAGTATTTAGTATAGTGCAGAATCATTGTACTTCTTTCACAGAAAAATCAACTTAATCTAGTAACATCAACAGTTTTGCAAGATGTCACGTAGCAGATGATATTATTGAGCATAAAAGTAGTCCATCTGGCTGTAAGCATCTGTTGGCTTTATTAAACATCAAACATGCCATATACAGTGACTTCTCTGTGAGCTGTCTCCTAATTTTAGCCCATGCATACTTAAAGAGCTAAAATTCCACGCTATGTCACGCTTGGTGTCGCGTCTCGTCAGCTCAAATTGATACCTTTATGATGCCACCGCCGCTCTCTCATGTCTCTGCAGAAGAAAGACAGTAATGTTCTTGTAATGCCCGCTGAATGCTAAAATAACATATCTCTTCTTCCTTTCCCCTGTCACACAAAAGGCACAGCACACTTTGCATGCAGACACAGGCCGCACTACAGAAAATCGGCCTATGCTTTTCTCACACTGAGCACTCTTCTCCCTCCAGGTACTCCTCATTCTTTTTTAGACGGAAAGAGATTTATGTCATTCAGTAAGTCGGATATCAGAATGCCATGGTTACTTCTGTGTGTGTGTTCTGTTAACCCTTTAAATCCCCCTGTTATCTACAAAACCTTGAGTGACGTGATATATTTGCTCTGCTCCACCATCATTTTGAGCTCTTTTTGCCCTCAGACCGCTTCGATTGTTTACCTACTTAGAATTTTCAAATTGCTTTAACGGCCCAGTGGTCTCAGAGGGCACAAACAGCAAGCTTTATCAATAGCTGGGGATCTGTGTGCGTCTATCAGCCTTCATGCCTGCACAGAAAAGTAAGGCAGTAGCACAAACGCATTCAAATTGATTAAAAAAGTTTTGATTTTCAGTTTGTGTTCTTTATCACAGTGGTTCTCAAACTGTAAAGTAAAACGGGTGGTATGCTGTGTGCTCAGAAGTATTTTCCAGTTCAAATTTTCAGTAAGTCCTGGTAAATTCAGATATATACATTGATTAGACCTGGTTTAGTCCTGGTTTAGACCTTTATAAAACTTGTTTAGGCCCTCTTCTGAGTTTGTTTTGGTTTACTGCTGTTGTTTAGTCCTGATCAAGTCATGGTAAATTTAAACAGTTTGTGGATTATTGCATTAGTTGCAGTTTGACTGTCTAATTCTCATATTACCTGTTTTGTCTAGACTCCTCAGCTACAGGAAATCCCTCAAGTAAGTCATAAACCACTCAAATCTGCATTCAGCTCATGGCTCCGTATTCTCCATGCTGTTTGAAATTACTGTTTGTATCCCAGAATAAATTGACATCTTTTTGTTTGTTGACTTGTAAACTGTTTGCACTCGCCCAGGCCTGTCAATAAGAAGTCCTTCTTGCAGCATGTTGAGGATCTGTGCAGCAATGACAACGCCAAGTTTCAGGAGGAGTTTTCTGTAAGGCACATAAGACCGCAGACAAAATGACTTTTTTTATTGGAAATATTACTATGTACTGTATATAGATGTGTAAATAAGTGTTTGTCTCATAGGAACTCCCAAAGCTACTGCAGGATCTGGCCACTACAGACGCAGACATGCCCTGTAACAGAACCAAGAACAGATTTCCCAACATCAAACCCTGTGAGTGTAACTAGTGCACAGGGAAGGGCAAACAGAGGGAAGGGCAAACAGAGGGAAGGAAGATATTCTATTGACCACCTAGATATTTAAATACAGATTGGAACTACTCATTTTAGACAATAATGTGTGCAAGTAAAGGGTCACCTACATACACAAATTATATCAGATAAATAGATGAAATACTAATATACAGACTATTAGTGAAAAAGGATTAGGTTGCACAGTGGTTATTCTCACAGAAATGACAGTGTGTACAATATGTCGAGCTGCCAGCATTATGTTTTGTTCATTTTGTTTTGTTCATGTTACCTTGAGTACAGTGACTTAAATCATGGAAGTTAAAATGATGCTGACAGTTGCGTAGACACAAAAAACTAGCTCACCACCATTATAAGTGTAATTGAAATAATGTAGTGAATTTGCCATTTTTAACACATATGTTACATTGATTTACTTAAGGTTACAAATTAATAGCAGTGACTCTGGTCTGGTGTTTATTAATGTTGACGTAATGCTGTGTAAATGATCTGTTAACTGGTTACTAATGCTTAACTAATACCTAACTAGTGTTTAATAGTGAGAGCTATTGTAAAGTGTTACCAAGATTGCATTAGATTAGGGTGAGAGTTAAAGCTTACTTGCGCACTGGTGAGAAAATGATTTTCTCCAACTTTCTCCACATTGCACACAATTATCCCTCATTCCTCAACATACAGTGAATTTGTATTGAGTTTACAGCCAGTTATACAGTTTACAGCCAATTTTCCTTGCAGTTTTCATTAAACCATTTAAGACCAGGAGGATGAATTGGACAGTGGAGATTATGTGAATTGTTGGTTTGCTACAGTGGCTTTTATTCTGCAGCTTATTTTTATACTCTGGCATTAGGAACAAATCAGTGGCTTAATATGATTACCCCGGATGCATTTTAGTGTGTGTGTGTTAATAATTATAGCTGATAAAAGTACATCTATTTTCAAAAATGTCATTCCTTGTAGGGAGGGGACAGAGAGTAGGTAAACACTATATAACTGCAGATTTATTTGATTTTTAAAAAGAAAAATGTTCCGCTCACTCATGTTATCCATCACCAACTGAAGTGCTGTCACGTTTGATTTATGGACCTATACAGTGTCAGAATAAAAAGCATTAGGACAGGCCCTTATGTTGTAGCAGCATATTCTTAACGTTTACTTCTGTTCTGTGTCTAGATAATAACAACCGGGTGAAGCTGCTCTCTCAGCCCGGCTCCGACGGCTCAGACTACATCAATGCCAGCTTTGTCTCCGTGAGTAGGAACTAAATCAGCACTTTTTCAGCAATACTTCATCACTACAGATGACAATACAAAACCTTACACAGAAGATAGGTATGGTAGGTAAGTATACATATACATATGGCACATTTATCAATGCAAAAGAAGCAATTAGAACATCTACTGTAGAAATAATATATATATATTATCACAATCTTTTTAACTGTTTTTAAGGTTCTTTTTGTAAGACAGAGAGCTTGTTTACCTGCTTTACATGTTTCGACTACTTCCTGTAGTCATCGTCAGAAGCGTCACGTGATG
>JAVQKG010053395.1:0-10030 GCA_036025885.1 Hypseleotris bucephala
GTCAGTACAATCACGAATGCGCTAATAGGACATGATCTCTCTTACTGACTGTAAAACCTAACCACTTCAAAAGACAGTTTTAATATGCCTGACATGTTTTGAGTGTGGAAAAGCTATATATATATAGTAAAATGCACAGAGCTCTGACCAGAAACCAATGGAATGATAATTAAAAATCAAGCTTGAAGATAAAAATGTATATAAAATTGTTACACTGTCAAGGTATATGTAAAACTAATATTTAGTTTTTTACTTTGAGATACAACTAGAAGATCCCAAGTCCAGCTCTGAGCATTAAATTGTTAGTGTGATAGGACTGCATTTTGTCAATTTTTTACTCAAACTGTGGTTCCCAAACTGTGGTAAACCTGGTATAGGCTCTGGTTTGTCCTTATTTAGTCATTTTTGCATGGATACCCTTTTTCCTCTGGTTTAGACTTGGGTTAAACCTGATATGTCAGTGTCAGGAGGTGGTACTTGGAGTGAAAGGGTTAGGAGCCAGTGGGATTGAGCATTGCTAGTTCATGGGCATTTAGTCAGTGATACAGTCAGTGGTCTGTGCATCTTGTTAGCCGTAGAAAGCTGCTTTTGAAATAGGTAACTAGAAAACACACCATACTACACGTACAGTAGTCATTTGTCTCACCCATTTAACTTGAAAAAACCTGCTCAGTGGGTGGGGTCTGACATTGGAAATTTGGACGTGATCATTACTAAGGCCCAGTGTCAAGGCCATTATCTCAGTTCCCTTTAAATGAATGAAGCGAGGATCATCGTCTGTCACTGTAGGAACTGTCATGTGCAAGACGAACGGGTCCTTGCACTGTTCAATGAGGCGTCTGTGGAGATGCCTGACAAATGACAGAGGACACACCTTTTTTCAGCCAGAATCCACCATTATGAGTGTCTGTGTTGGGAAGTAGTGGTCTGTGGTGGCGAGTGCCTACACTTTTCTGCAATTTCTATTTTTTCGAGCCTGGGGATCACTCAGGACATTCTCTCAAGTCCCACCTGACAAAAAAGTAATCATCAGACAGTGGTGAGTGCAGATGTGTAGAGCGCTCATTAAAGTGCTCAAGGCTGGGGCTCCACACAATTCACTGTGGGTTAGTTGGAAGGGCCGCCCGACTCCCACACACTGCTTTTACGTGTAGATAATATGCGGTATATCTATTGCAGAGTATACCTGACAGTTTAATGAAACATAATGCCCTATATTCCAGCACTGAGGTGTCAAATCATCATCATTTCTCTTGATCACCATGCTCTAATTATTAAGAATTGTCTGGAGCTTAAATGATACAGTGAGCCTGTTTTATATACAGATCTTAAACACAATAGCTTAATTCTTTTTTAGTTTTTTTAAGTCTTGGTCACTGGTCTCCATCCATGTACTACAAAATGATTATTGTCTTGATACTTCCACTTGTCTTGATCCAAACTCATTAATGTGTACAGTAGATTTTATTTACATTAAGCTGTTATAGCTGTTCTAACCATTTGTTCAATGGCCCACATTATTCTGATTTAGGTTGCATTTTGTGTTTAGAATTTACATTAACATTAATTTATAAAAAATCAGTATATTACCTCAGTAATTTTAAAGAGTCACCCTACACGCATGTCTTTGGATGGTGCGAGTAAGACGTTCTTGAAAAGAGCCCACCATGAGATGGGATCAAGCTCATAGTCTTCATTTTGTTGTTTTTATTAACATTAAGATAATTCAATAACTGCATGTATATCAACAAGACATAAAACTATTTGCTCCACATTGACTGGAGCAAATTAACATACATCATCTAATAAATATTCACCACTTCCCTCATTGAAATAATCTATAGCCTATGTGTTTACAGTCCTCAGGTTGGACGTAATCATTCATGTATACAACATGTAATTTTTCTTTTTTCAGTAGCAGGGAGAGGAGATAATTATTCCTTTCAGCTCATCTGAATATTCAAAAGGAGCTCTCGGCAAGAGGAAGTGGCCTTAACTAATACTTGTTTGGAAAAGAGAAGCCAATTCCCCTCAAACATTGGCACATGACTCTGTTGCACTTTCCTACTAAGATTCAGATTTTTTACCATTCACATTTTTCCACTAGGATGTTCTGTCTTGTGGCTCTGCTAATTACTCTCTTCCACATAATTTCTTCACTCCAATTAGAGCCTACGTCCAGTTTTCTACTATACTTTACCCATGACCTCTCCAATAGCCAACTCCTCTCTCCTCCTTTTATTCTTCATCCAACTTTGCACCTCCCATCCTCCTTATGTAGAGGTAGTGTGAGTCGACTGCGCTGTGGTCCGCTTCAGGCAGAAAAGTAGGCCAGGATTACTCTTGCCGGCTTGTCCCCAGTGAAGCGTGTGTGCATATATATACTCTGTGTGTGTGTGTGTGGGGGGGGGGGGGTGTACAGGCTGGCCAGGCAGCAGTCAGGCTTGAGCTTGGCATATGGAGCCTTCGTATTGGGCCAGCAGGTATTTTTCAACGTCTGCTCACTCCTTTCTTTGTTTAATATTTCTCTGCTTCTCGGCGTCCTGGCTGCAGAATCCGGTCTGTGCTGCCAGTGCGGGCCGACAGTGCGCCATGAGCTCAGATGGATAGCACTTCTGTCAGTGGAACATCATGTATGTTCACAAGGTCAGTGTGTCAGGAGGATGGGCAAAATGCGGCTCACTTTAAGTATTAGAAACAAAGTTTGTCAGCCAATTTAGGGCTTACTGAGTAAAAGAGGAACACAAAAAGTAGATTTACATATATCAAGCCACAAACTGTAACTGTAAACTGTTGTGGATAGAGCAGCCTTTAAGATGACGCGATGACTAAATAAACAGAACAATTACTCTAAGATGTGCTTAAGAGATTTGTACCTAATCATATATAATATGAGACAAAGTGAAAAAGCTATACCACCCAATGCACAAGACAGGTGCTTAATGTTTGTTTTTTTTTACATTACACAAGGTTGCATTATTCCTTGGTCAGCATTATCAAATAATAAAAATTACAGGTCAAAGTTTGCCAACCCCTTTACTGCAAAATTAAATAATGCATTAAACTACTAACCACAAACAAATGTCTATCCTTAGATGAATATCTGAGTTTTTAAGAATCCAACAGCATTGAGCCAAAGAGTATTCCATCCTGGTTCAAATGGCAATCAAAGTTAAAGATAAAGCGGCCAGTGGTTGAGCTCCCGTGGGAAATCTGATTAAAAGTTGACATGGCTGCGTCCAGGTGAAAGTGTTTATCTCGGGATAACGTAGCCGTGCAGGTGAAACTGTTTAAAGCTGGGTAATGCGACCTCTATTGGCCCCCTGCTCATGCAGCTGTGCATAATTATAGCCCTCCTCCCACTCCCACTGTCCTGTGATTGTTTCCCTATGTACCCCCAGATTATCCAGGAAGAAGACATGTTATACAGTATACAGTTTAGTGAGCCCAATAATCCCCTCACTCTGTTTGTTGCCTTTTTGCCGTGATTGCAGTCACTCACAACATACAAAGCAATCCACTATTTTAAAAGTCAGGTTGTCTTTTTGTCGACTTAATCTACTTGTTAACTGGTAGCAGTGTGTACAGAGCATACAGTGTTGTGTGTAAAAGAGTTAAAGGTTGAGAAGAGGTGGTTTTGTGGCTTTCGGCGGGCTAATTAGCCATGATTTTACCCAGGGCCTGAGCTGCTGTAATGGGGTATAAGCTACCCTTTGACGGGGGAAGGCAAGCGTGGCGGTTCCTAATCAGGAGTCCTGTGAGCGGGGTGGAAAACACCTGCTCTGATACAGGTGTACTCTCCTGCACATGTCTGCAGCCCTTCTCTGCTTTACCCTGTACTCTCAATAATGTCTCATTTTACAAGGGTGCTGACTCCAATTCCTTTATTTGCTTGTGTCATTACTTTGGAAAGGAAAGCTGTTTCACCTTACAGTCACTGAACCATTCATTGTCCTCCACAGACCTTAAAGAGGCCCTATAATGCTAACTCTGTCTTTCTAACCTTTCGGTTTCACCTTTTTATATAGATAGAAAAAAACTTCCTTGCTCTGACTTACTACTATTATATTCTACTGCAGTGAGGCTGTACTAGTGGGCAGAAAGGGGTCCTAGAGGAAAATATTATCAATCCCTTGAACATTCACTTCTAATAAACCAATAAACTTTTTTCCTCTCTCATAACTCTGTATGAATGAACGGATGATATGACTACTAGACTATTTTAAAACTTACAGTCTTGATGTATCTTATTGGTCTGATTAATGATGTTTTAAGTAATATTTACTTCAAAATATAATTTTGTTTTTACTGTATCAGGCTTGAGAATGTTTTGAAAGTGGATTGTGGAACACTGGTGTTTGTCTAGTGTTTTTAAGGGACTCAGTACTATTGCGAGGGCCAAAGGTATAGAAAAAAAATAGAAACACCTACTATTGGCCAAAAATCAGAATTCAATTCAAAGTCAATGTTCTGCCTAATAAACTAAGTTTAGACAGTTTATGCACTTCTGACCTTTTTATACAAAAATGTACAATAGAGAAAATAATTCAAAACCTTTATGTGAGTATTCCCTTTCCGTACTTGTTCATTATTGGCTGTTATTACTTCAAATCCTAATTATTTAATTCAAAATCACAATTGCACACACACTCCATTACAACAGTTCCACCAAACAGCCACACAGGAGAACCTGTGTTAAATCTAATTTGCTCCATCTGCGTGTATCACATCATTACAATAATTTCTCCCTCCTCAGCTGTTTCCATCAATTTGCACTAGTCCTAAACTAAATGAACTGTTCACATTGAAGCCTCCCGTGTGTTTTTTCTTTCCTTTTCTTCATTAAATCTCAAGGCATTTCTTTTAAAATTAGACCTGGAACCACTAATGACCATAATTGACCCAAAATGGAAGTGGAATAATTACAGAGCGGCAGGATTACTCATTCAGGAGAACAGTGAATTAATCTTCTACTTGAGAGCCTTATCAAGGTGTATTGTGTTCTTAATTCTATACACTTACAGACACACTGAGTAGGCGAACTCTGGTTAAGTTGTAGTCAAAATACACACACACACAGAGTACACATAGGCCTACTCATAGTTCATTTCCTGAATAAACTAAAATCACTTTAAAATACTCATCTTTGAGTGACAGGAAAACATCATCCACATTGGGGCTGGACAATGTATAGCAAAATTGTTGTTGGTGTTGAAGGTTAGTTTGAACTTTGCATAAAAATCTTAAACTCAGCAAAAACCTTTTTACAGTTCAACTTTTAACAATATGTTTTCGATACTAGGGGAATACAGAATTATTTGGTGTATTTTTGCTTGGTAGTAAATATGCCAAAGCATCGTCAGCAGGCAAAAGCAACACGATGAAAGACTGGAGGTAAAACAGAGTCCACATAAATGAAATCTCATCCGTTTATCTGCAATATTGGCTTCCTCTTTATCTTATCCCAAGAAGGAGGACGGAAGGGAGGTTTACAGTAAAGCTCGGAGGGTGAAATTATTCCTGGAGCCCTATGCTTAATTATTTCCTCTCGTATCAATACAGTCCACCAACGTAATTTCCGTGTTGATCTGATTAAAAAATATTACATTCTGCCAGGGCACGGTCAAATTGACTTTGGTGGCAAGGTCTTGACAAGAACCAGACACGCAGTTTTATGCATCACTAACAGCATAACCACATTATCCATGCACCGCTTCCTTCACTGAAAAGAAAGATGCTGCAGGTTTTGGTAAAGACAAAAGAAAGAGGAAATTCAGAATATAGTAATGTAGTGTAGACATGACAGGTGAGCAGTATACAGCCTACTAATTATATTCTCCAACTCTTGGAGAATATAATATAGGGTATGACATGGGAAAAACATGCAATAACTTTGTTGAAATTGCCATATCGATATTGCAATATTTTAATTTCTACAGAAAGAGGTCCTGTATTGTAAAACTATAGACTAAATGAGGAAACAAAGCCAAGTCAAGACACGTATATAGAAATATAGTAGACTTTCAACACTTTTTTCGAGGCCAGACAGCTCTAATGTAAAAATGCTTTTAAACAGTGTCATTATCGCAACATATTTCAGATTCTTGTGATACAGATCATTTTGCGATATTTTGCAGCCATATCTAACTCTTTAGCCAAACTGCAATGACTCTTAAAGAATATCTAAACCTTTTTTACACATGGGGTTTTCCAGCTTTACAGTTTGAAGACTCTAAACATGTAACAAATTCAAAAAGCTGTGTGGTTTTGCTGTAAAAGGGAGTGCTGCAGGGACAGGATGATGGAGGCTTGTTTGGCTCATGCTTGTTTCTTCTCAGTGGAGCAGCCCAGCGTGAGGAAAAGCTTGTTAAAACCCTAATAGTAGCTATCAAAGGATATTGATTATCTTTCCCGCCCTGTTTGGGTGACAAAGTGAGCATTAGTTGGAGCCATACAGAGCTTCTTAAGACACACTTCCTTGGGGGCCGGCCTGTCCCATGGGCTGTCCGCTCTCCACCAACACACATCTACACACGCGCACGTACACTGCCCCTCGTTTTTCAAAGCTAACGCAGTGATATCCTTTCACCCTCCTGCCACTGGATAATCCATTTTACAGCCAGAGATCAAACATGGGCCCAGGGGCTGTGTGCTGCTAAGGCTACTGTACTCACAAGCACACAGACAGAAATGGTGTACATGCAGGACTGGTTATACTTAGTGTTTTGAATTAGTAAGCTAAGTGAAAAATTAGTAGGCTAAGTGAGGGTACATTTTAATTATTACTATATGAATTCTGCTTGTTTTTCCTGGTTTAAAGCTTGCTCTGACAGTTGCATTTCTGACACTGACATGAGCATTCTTAATATTTTTATAATCTATAACATTTTTAAACACACCCAAAATAGACAGCATTAGCATTTGACCCAACAGCAACACTTAAGTTTCATTCAAGTTGTATTTCCAAATTGGTCTGCCTCCCCTTCCTTCTTTCTCTCCTTAGGCCCTCAAACCAGGAAGTACATACAACAACCAGGAAGTATGAGAATAACAAGCAGCTTGCAAACTAACAAGTGGTGGAAATTAATCGAACCTTCTTGGCGGACATTACCTTCAGCCAGTGAAAGTAGCCTATAGACAAAGAAACTCCATCTTTCATTCCCATTATTCTTCCACAAAACACTTTCCTCTTCTTCACAAATGCAACAATCCCATAAACAGTAAAGTATGGTTGAAAAAGCACAAAGGGTTATATGGGGAAGTTATACATAAGACATTACAACAACCGAATTAATGGATGTCTGTTAAAATATTCATGTGATTAACCCCCAGACTGAGGTTACATGGAAATTCAGAAACTCTAAAATGGTGTGTTTGTGTCTTTTTCGCTTGGCTGATCAGTAGTGCACAGTTCTGAGTTGCCTACTTGCTTTGAGCACTCACCACGGACTTCCCAATATAAGGACACTTTCCTTTATGTTTTTGAGTATTGTCATCGCTGTGGTTTCACTTTGTTTCCCAAGTTTTAAGTGCGCCTTTTTACACAATATAGATGAATCAAGTGATATTAGATTGTATATATTATGCGGTAATGTTTGCATTCTTACTGTATGTGTTTGTGTATGAAGAGGCGGCCAATAAAAGACATGAATCACCCGAGTCATTGTAGTGTGGCACTGCGGACGTATTTAGTGGCTTAGTAAGGGGATATTCAATTTATTCATGATGCAAACCACAGGCTTGTTGTGTGCGTATGGCTGTGTGAGTGCATGGCGAGTGTGGACTGAACCATGAAATGAAAACACCCTATAACCATTTCACTGCATCTCTCAATTAGGACATCGTCTATGCAGAGGAAGCATTCATGAGTGGCTTCTTCTTTATTTACAACTATACACCACAGTGCTGACAAAAGCTAGTGAATTTCAGGGAAAAAACAAGATCATCAAAACAAGTTGCGAATACTTGTGGGTGGAAAGACTCTTAAAAGGCCTAATAATGATAAGGCAATTGCTTTTTGAAAAGAAGCTTGGTGTGTTTTCATTAGTCGAGTCTATGTCAATTTTGTACTCAGTAGTGATGGGAACTATAGGCTAGCTTTAACATTTATTAGGTAGATACATTTGAGATTCTGTATCACTTACTGTTCTATTTTTTTTTCTTTCTTTTTTATTATTTTGCACATTAGCATTTCACATTTTCTTACTACATTAATTGAAAGCTTGAATTTAGGAGCTTCTCTCTGCTGCCCCCTCTTGTCTTGCAGGTCACACTCACTTGACTACTTCAGCACAGACAGGCATGTGGCCTATACAGAATACAACTAATGATAAAACATACAACTTGGGCTATGTTTTTAAAGAAGTAAAATGATAACTCAAAAAATATAGGTTACATAATATGTTTTGTTTAACTAGATTTAATATACTTAATTCATATGATTTTGTAGTAACACCAATCTTGATTGTAAACTCCAAAATGTCAACTAAACTTTTCAACTATTATTACACACTATCTAGCCGCTGCTGTAAACACATCCTGGTTCAGGTGTCAACGTGCCCCATAAATTTCCGCTGAGTGTGGTTGGTCCATCCTGGGCTTTTTATAAATGCAGGGCCACTCTATTCTTCTGATATTTTATACATGAAGTGAGCCATTTACAGTCTGATGAACAAGTCTGGCTTATTAATGATATGGCCGTGCTCTTAGTGTGGAGGGCGCCAAGCAAATACTCATGTAAAATTAAACACAATTTGTTTACATCCCCACACCATTCAAACTACTCTGGGACTTTTCTTGTGAAGTGTAGATATCACTTTGGAAGTTTACACAAGGGTTTTTGGAAGGAGCAGTGTCTATTTTAAAATCTCAAGATAGAAATGTGAAACTAGATTGAAGTGTTTCTTGGCCGGGACATCTGCTTAAACCGTATTGTGTTCTGATGATGTCATAAGTCGAGCAAAGTCCTGACAAGACTCGGAGGCTAAATAATTTAATGATGGCTCCACTTTTGGGGGAATTATTTTAAGTATTATAATTGCAGTGTGGGTTCTCCTCGGCCTGCTGCGGGAGTGTGGGGCCCAGTGCTGAGTGATCATCATCAGCCATTGCTATCAGATTACAACAAGTGGACCGAAATACACTGCACTGAAAATAAAGGGGAAAGCATTGATCTTAACTCAACTCTTTAAACAGTAAGGCTTAGATCTACTTTATTGTGTAACCTGATTTAAATCATCTTTATTTTAATGTTCTTTTAGCCAGTTTTGGGTTTTGTCCTATGCAGTTCTATGGCAGTTTAACTTGTCTAGTAAGGAGCTGTATTTTTATTATCATAAAGTCAAGCCAGATTGGATCAGAGTCAATAGAGCAGTAAGTGAAAATACCTAGACTTCCGTCTCCCCAGACACTTCCCATTGTCTTTTCAATCTGCTCTGGGGCTACTACTCGGTCTTACTGACAGGGTTCATTTTGAAGAAGAGTTCCTCTGAATGTAGGAAATTTTGTAATTTATCTCACATCTCACTGTACACAACACTTTTTAGACTGAACTTCAATATTCAGTAGTAAGTCTGACGTAGGGACCTCAAATGTTTTTTTACTTAATGTAAAATAAAAAACTTATGATGAGTTTGTCACTTTACTAACAGATATGCAGTCTTGGGAAATTATTACATTGTTCTCTTGAGAAGATAATTGGCATATGTATCACATTTGGGCTCAATAAAATGCATGAAGACACCATGTGTAGTTGGAGTTGCTGCTTGCATTACACTGTATGTTCCCATGTCACATCATATTTCCCTGGATACTAACAAACTAAAAACAAAAGTATGCATTAATTGCTCTGTTGTTGTGAGATTTATAATCACAGGTGTCAAATCTCTCACTGGAAACTAGACCCAGGCTGCAAATGTATATCGGCGAAACGCCCCATGCATCTGCGTCAACTGCTATAAGACCGACTGCCTTATGGCGGAGGAGGTGGTGGAAGTGTGGCTGCCATTCTGCGCCTACTGCCTCTTCTGAC